>CAUYPK010015638.1:0-30814 GCA_963574355.1 Loris lydekkerianus | reverse complement strand
TAAATAAATAAAAATAGACCTGGCATTCGATCCTATAATTCCTCTACTAGGTATATACCCAAAAGACCAAAAATCACAATATAATAAAGACATCTGTACCAGAATGTTTATTGCAGCCCAATTCATAATTGCTAAGTCATGGAAGAAACCCAAGTGCCCATCGACCCACTAATGGACTAGCAAATTGTGGTACATGTATACCATGGAATATTATGCACCCTTAAAGAAAGATGGAGACTTTACCTCTTTCATGTTTTCGTGGATGGAGCTGGAGCATATTCTTCTTAGCAAAGTATCTCAGGAATGGAAGGAAAAGTATCCAATGTACTCAACCCTATTATGAAGCTAATTGATAGCTTTCACGTGAAGGCTATAACCCAAGAATATGGGGAAAGGGCCAAGGGAGGGGAAGGGAGGAGGAAGGTTAGGGTGGACGGAAGGCAATAGGTGGGGCCACACCTACAGTGCATCTTAGAATGGGTATAGGTGAAACTTACTAAATGCAGAATACAAATGTATACTTATAATAACTAAGAAAATGCCATGAAGGCTATGTTGAACAGTTTGATGAGATTATTTCAGATTGTATATGAAACCAGCACATTGTACCCCTTGATTGCACTAATGGACATGGCTATGATTTAACAATAAAATTAATTAATTAATTAAAAAAAGAAAAGAAAGCTAATGCCTCTATGCATTTGTTCATTGTTTGAAAAGTAGATGCATGGTTTATATGACAGCAGGGTAGCTCAATTTTCTAAACCAGACACTTAGGATTAGGAAAGAGCTTCTCTAATTTGCACCATGTGGCTCCTTCCTGAGAGTGAGTGCAAGGACAGGAAGGTTTGGAGAGCTTCTCCAACAAACATTACCTACTACTGGAGCACTTGTTATTTTTCCCAGACTCTTATCTGCCAGCACTGCCCACTTCACCCAAGAGACTTACTGATAATTCTTCAGCCTGCAGGATCCCAGATGTCAGGGCAGCTGTCATCTGTGCAGAACTTCAAGTGAATGCCCCAGACCCACCTACTTTCTCCACATGGTGCATCTTGCAGCTAACAAGCAGCTTTTGATTGTGCTAGAGTTTGATCTTTATTTTGTCCTTATTCATCATACTCCTTTAAATGGGTTCTTTCACACTCCTCAGATTAGCCTAAAGGAAACTGCCTGAAACAATGGGCCCAATTCTCCCTGGATGTAAGGAGTAAACTGTCAAAAGACCACATAGAAGGCCTCCTGCAGGGCTGCTAGTGGAAAGAGGGGTTGGTGATGCTCCTAGAACTAGATAAAGTGAATTAAGCTAGTTTCAAAAAATTGTGACCTGGGGGAAGGCAGAGATACAACACACAGCCATTTGGCCCAGGAGGACAATCTTCATTCACTTTCCGAGGAAGCTTGTTTCCCTCACACAGAGCAGCTTCTTTCTGAGAAAGCCCAAGATCATCATTAGTGTCTGAAACACCAGAGCCCACCTCCCACTGGCAGAGCAGGAAACCAGCCCCCGCAGTGTGATTTGGATGGGTGGAGAGTACTCTGCTCCCAGATGCTGGTGTGTTTCTGAAATTATTCTATTGAGCCATTTTCTTTCCTTTGGGGAATGGGTTCTTCTTGACTTAGAGGGCCAAAGAGATGGCAACACAAGTAACCATCCACAAATGAACAGATAACAAAATGGTAGTGAACAAAAATATGGTATACACATAGGATGGAATATTATTCAGCCTTAAAAAAAGAAGGAAATCCTGTCACATGCTATAACATGGATGAAGCTTAAAGACATTGTGCTAAGTGAAAAAAACCAAGCATAAAAAGACAAATACTATGTGATTCCACTTATATGAAGCACCTAGAGTAGTGAAACCCATAGTGATAAAAAGTAGAATGATGGTTACCAGGGACTGGCAGCAGGGGGTGGGAGGGAGTTATTGTTTAATGAATATAGCGTTTCAGATATACAAAATGAAAAGTTCTGGTGATCTGCTTCAAAATCATGTGAATACGCTTGATGGTACTGAACTTCACAATTAAAAAATGGCAAAAATTTTACATATGTTCAGTGTTTCTTTTTTTACCACAATAAAAAGAAGCACAATAGAAATAAAATTGTATTGTTATTAATTCTATTCCAGAGGCTGGAGGAACAACAGGAGAACCTCTATGTTTCCCGAGGTGGGCAAGTTACAGCAGTGAATTTGCTGCCCTGAATTCCTCTAGGACACTTCTACAGAAGAGTATAAAAGGAATAAAGCGGAGAAATAATTAATTTAGAAAAGTATTACACAGACAGGTGTCCTGATTGTAAATAACAGCAGCTACTATGACTAGCCATATTAGTCAGGATTCTCCAGAAAAACAGAACCAGTAGGAGGTGTATATATATGTAAAAAGTATTTATTTTAAGAAAGTGGCTCACATGATGATGGAAGCCAGTAAGTCCAAAATCTATAGAGTAAATGGGTAGGCTGGAGACCCATAGAAGAGCCAGGGTGCAGCTCAAATCTGAAAGCTCTCTGGCTGAAGGACCAGGAAAGAGCCAGTGAATTGAGTCAAGTCCAAAGGTCTTCAGCTGCAAAATTTCCTCTTGCTTGGTGGAGGTCGGTGTTTTATTCTATTCACATCTTCAACTAATTGGACAAAACACCCTCATATGTTGGAGGGCAATATATTTTACTCAAAGTCCACCAACTTCAATGTGAATCTCACCCGAAAACACCCTCAGAGAAACACCCTCAGAGAAACACCCTCAGAGAAACATCCAGAATAATATCTGACCAAATATCTGGACACTATAACCCATCCAAATTCAATTTCATATTATCTTAAGCAGAAGAGAAACTGACCAGAAATATCAAAGATCTCCTCTGACCCTGAAAAAGACTGAAAATCCAGGTTGGAAAATAAGCAGGAAAAGACATAGCTCATTTCATGCCTCCCTAGTAAGGCTACCACTTCCACAGCCACAGCTCCTGGACATTAAACAATGTTAAACACAGAGCCTGCTATGCTGCATCTGGCATTGATGCTACTGAGTTCAGATCCAAAGTCCTGAGCAGAAGCATCCAGTTGGCCGAACCTAATCCATATACTGTAGCTACCAGAGTGAGTGCCTGGCATTTTCAGTGTTTTGGCAGTGTTTCACGTCTTCTTGTCACCAAGATGTGCAATGGAGAATTTTCACAGCAGAGGAAGGGACTCAGGTATTGGGCAGTCAAAGAAATGACAAAGGTCCACTACGTAGATTTCTACTCCTAACCCAACTGAACATGAGTGTAGGAAGGCAGGCATGTGATTTCAGAACTCTCTCCCAGCAACTCTAAATCACTTCCCCTTCACCTCTGTTCCCATCATAGTGTATCTTGCTGTTTTAGAAACAATGATTTACACAGTTATTATATTCCGTTTTCTTATTTTCAGACATCTATGAAAGCATCATCAGGGGATCGGCTAACAGTAGGAATAGCTGTTTAATTCTGATTATACCATCAGTGCTAGTGTGGATGTGGAAAGGATGCTCCTGGAGTCAAGAATCTGAGGCCAGCTCTAGCTGTCTTAATCTTTTTATTGAGAGAGTATCAGGGCTTACAGAACCACCCAAAAGTGTGGATTTGGGTGTGAGCATGAAACAAAGCAGCCCCATAAGCTGAAGAGCTGGTCTTTCCGCTGGAATAGTTGGGCTTGGACATCTCCTCTGGGGCTGCTGGACTTTGGTGTGGATTCCACTACCACGAGAAGATTCTAGTCCTCTTGCCTTAACCAAGATTTAACAGTCATGAACCTTCTAGGTTACTTGTCTGTGCCTTGATTCCTGAGGGTGGCAAGAGAGGGAACATCTGGCTCTTCCATTCCCTAAAATTATACTCAAGAGGGAAATCTCCCCAAGTAGGAAGGGAAACCAGATGCTGTACAATAAAAACCAAACCGAAACAAAATAACATAAGACACATACATACACACATACACATGAATGTTCGTAACTACTCCTCCAGCAAACAAAGCAATGGGTGAGCGTTGTATTTTGCATTGGCCTACATTGCCCTGTTTCACCACCTACCTCTAAAATGTAGAGTCCAAATGACCTAATCTCGTCTCTTCTACCAGTTCCTGTTTTTCCTCCTATCCCCTGCAGTTGTCATTAATGCTGTTCGCCAAATATTTCCATTTCTACCTCTTTTGGGTGTGTGATTGGATTATACTTCACTCTCTTGGGGTTAAGTGTGGACATGTGTTTTATTTTGGCCAATGATAAGCAAGATGAAAGTGACATCTGTGTGGAAGCTCAAAGCCCCTGTGCCTGGTTGTCTGTGGGCAATTCTCCCTGACACGGTGGGTGATCCCTGGAGCATTAACCCAAGTCCCGGAGGGATTATTGGTAGGTGAAGACAGCAAAAAACTTTCATGGACATGAATTAGGGAAAAAAAAAAAAAAAAAAAACCTTTATTGCCATCAAGATGTGACGGTTTTTGTTTTTTGTTTGTTACTGGAACATAATTAAGACCATTCTTACTGTACTAGCTGACATATTCCCTTCCCCCACCTGCAGCTGGACTTTTCTCAAGATCTTAGATCTACTTCTCTGTCACTCAAACTCTGCATCCTTCTCAGCGCTAGAGTTAAGTTGCACGCCCTGCCTCAGACCCCCACTTCCAATTTCACTTGGATATCTCTGTATTTTCAAACTGCATAGAATTGAACTCCTCAGAGTTAATTCCTTGTGTGACTTCTCTCTCTCTCCTTCTGTGAGGTCACCATCAATTTTCTATCCACTGCAGGCTAAATCCGAGAGTCTTCTTTGACTCATTCTCTTCTTTTATCACCGCTTCTACTTAGTCACCAAATTTCTTTTATGTTCATAGGTCTTTTGAGTTCATCCTTAGTGCTACCACCTACCACTTCCCCAGCTACTTTACAGCTAGGGAGAAGGCATATGAATCAATCTACTATGTTTATTACTGGGGCTGCCATAGCAAAATACTCTAAACCGGATGGCTTAAACGATGGAAACGTATTTTCTCACAGTTCCAAAGGTTGGAACTCCAAGATCGAAGAGTTGCCAGCAGAGCTGATTTCATCTCAGGCCTCTCTACTTAGTTTATAGGTAACTGCCTTTCTACTGTGTCTTCATATGGTTTTCTCTCTGTGCACATGCACCCCTGGTGTCTCTTTCTCTTCTTGTGACACCAGTCCTATTGAATTAGGACCACCACCCTTATGACCTCATCTAACCTTAATTACTTCTTTAAAGTACCTATTTCCAAATACAGTCTCATTGGTGGTTAGGGCCTCAGCATGCACATTTGACAGGGGGCATAATTCAGTCCATCACAGTCCACCAGTCAGCCATATGGTGGCCAGGCTTTGATTCGGGAACTAGTGAGGAAAGGATACCATGCCAGCAACAACAGCAGAAGCCAAGGTCATATAGGAAGTTGCAATGCCATTAGCAGAAGCATATGTTGGCATAAATTTGAGTTCCACACTCAAAAAGTTATTCAGAACTGGTACAAAAATGGCAATGCAAACTGAAATGCCTGGTGATTGGTAGTAGCAGTTACAATTTTCTTATCAGACCAATTCTGCAATGAGGGAGACATTAGGTCTAGAAGTTTGACTCTAAGAGTGTTCTCCAACCTTCTTAACAATTTCATTTTGCTTTATATAGGAGGTTCTTAGGGTACATCAGAAAAATAATATGGCCTCTTGTAGTTTATTTGTTATAAATAATTACTTATTCAATATGACTTTTACACCATGAATATATCGATAGAAAATGTTATGTTTCAAATTTTTTATATCTATTAAAATAACAGTGATTCAAATACTTGTATTCTTATTCATCTTTGTGATCCATGTGAGAAAAGACTTGACTAAGTTGTAGAGCCTGGGCCTTCCATTCTTTAAATAAACTCCCTTTCTACCTAATCACTTAGAGTCAACTTTGACTGTCTGAAATTAAAAACCCTGATTCCTAGATTATAGCAACAGGCTCTCAACTTGCTATTTATACTACAATTTCTCTTAAAAACACTTTCTAATTTCTAAATTAGCAATTTCTAAACCCTGCCTTCATCATGGCCATCTCTGTCCATAAATTCTTAAGGAACCTTGGATATTATTGGATATTATTCTTTAGCTTTATAGCTTCTCAGATGCAAGTGTCAGAACACCAACTCAAATTTGCATAAGAGAAAGATCATTTATTGGCTGACATAGCTATGAAGTTCAACGGGGTAAATAAAACTTCCGGCATTTAGGTATGGCTGCATTCAAGAGATCAAATTATGTTGTTAGAGCTGTGTCTGTCTTCATCTCCCAACTCTATCCATATGGCAGCAAAGATAGACGCTGGCTACTTGACCTTTGAAATGGAAAGATTCTCTTGCTCTTTGACAGATCTCTGCATTCTGATTGGTCCTGCTTGAGTTACATGTTATTCATTGTACCCACCAGTGTCCAGAGCAATGAGATGCTAGTGAGTCAGGCCTGGCTATGTGCCAGGTGCCAAGATGGGAGATGTGGGCACAGTTCCTCCTCCCATTGTGAATAGTGCTGCTACGAACATGAATGTGCAATTTTCCCTTTTGATACCCTGCTTTCAGTTCTTCTGGATATACCCAGAAGTGGGTTTGCTGTAACCTATGAGGAACCTTCATGCTGTTTTCCTTAGCAGTTACATCATATATCTATCATGCTTTTAACTCCTCAAAGTACCCATATTCATGGATTGTCCTCATTACCCTGTGAAGTAGGTAGAACATAGATTATTATCCCCATCTTGTAGATGAGGTCGTTGAGGCATAAAGGGGTTAAACAGTTTGCATAATACGATGACTATTTCGTGACAGTGGCCCTGTGGTCCAGTGCACTTTCTATTGATCTGGAACACTCAGTCGTAGGTAGAGGGTGAGTATGGCCTCCTGTGGGTGCTGCATTTAGAAGGGATTTTTTCAAACTACACCCCACCCTTGTCCTAAATAAATTAAAAACAATTGCTTTTAATGTGAGCTGTTACTGACAGGCAAGCATTGTGCATGTTAGTGGTATCAAAATAAGGAGAAAAACTAGAACCACTGCTCAGATGACACTGTCTCCCCCATGACTCTGCTTCTTGACCCATGTTTATGCATTTTTCACCCAAATGCACTATAAACAAAGTAGTTGTCTGATGGTTGAAATAGACTTAATGGTTCTCAGCAAAGCATTGGGAAGTGTGGGGTGATATTTTTGGTGGTCACAGTGACTGCGCCCTGTGACACAGCAGGGCCAGGGAGGTTGAAAGTCTTGCAGCACATACAGAAAGCCCCATGGGGAGAATGGTCCACTCCAAAATGCCACTGGTTCCTACATCAAGAAACATAGGCTCAGGACAAGACTGGAAGCAGTGTCAAGAGGGAGCTTTAGGGGAGTTTAGCTGTGACAGTTCTCCAAGCTGCTACAAATAATCATACAATCTAAGTGACAACAGTGGTACTTGCTACATAAATTCAGTCTCAAGCCAAGTCCCCCAATTGCCACTGTTCTAACAGATCTCCACCTCTAAGCCCTCTTCTAAAGAAATTCTGGAAGATGCTCATAGCTCAATACCCAGAACTTCTGAAACATCATTTTGACTGCCAAGGCTAAACAATATTTTTCTTTAAATATAAGAATATTTCATTAAATATAAGGGGGTACTTAAAAACAAAAAGCAAAGACTATTTCTTTAAATATAAGGGGGTACTTAAAAACAAAAAGCACTTAAGCCCACTTGCCCTTCCAGTGAAAGAATGAGATTCCCCATTTTATGTCATCTTTTAGATGACAGGACTCCTTTTAGATGACAGGACTCCTATTTCCCACCAGGCTTCCACTTAGCAAAGATATTTTTGCAGATATTTCTCTCCTGCCAACATCTGTTTTTCAAATAACAAAAAGTAATAGAGCTCTTTTCTGAAATATTTATTCCTGGGCCTGGAGCTGGGTAATTACCCACACTTGTTCCAACATCACCCTGCATGAACCAAAAGTGAATCTGAGCAGTGTCTCCAACCTGAATAGTTGTGGCTCTGGGCAAGCATCCTGGGGCCTCTAATCCTGACAGATCTAACTCAGAAGAGGACAGAAAGGAAAGAGGCACAAGGTGTTTTCATGCTCATTAGCATTTCCAATTTCCTCTCTCACAACTCTTCTTCCCTCAAATCTCCGCACAATGAACTAATTCTTTGTGATTGATTAAGCCTATAGATAGCCGGGTATACTTTCTTGCTTTCATATTCCCTTGTCTATCACACAAAGCAATCACAAATGCTGCCTAGAAGGAAAGCTGGCATAAATCTGAACAACTTAAATACCTACATAGGGTGTGTTTGTAAAGCTCAATTTCAAGTTACTTCTTTCCCTTCTGTTTTCATAGAGGGAGAAACAATCTGACTACTTCAGCCTTACTCTTTCAGAATCACAGTGAGAAAAGAATGTGAATCCTTTGGAAATGAGCATCCCTGTCACACCCTGGAAGCTATGAACATTTTCATTGCACGTACATGGATGATCAATTTCTAAGCACATCTTTGTTTTTCCTAAATAGCCGCATTATTTGTCTGATGTTGAAAATGGCATCTGCACTGTATGCAATTTCCATACTCACTTGGCACCATCAACTGCCTTTGATGACACTCAGGACTGCATGTTTTTTGTCTCCTCCTTCCCTCCAGCTGCAAGACCCAGATGTCAGGTTCAGGGATGCATTTTCTCTGGCAGCGATATCTGGCTTCTTGCAGCAGTCCCTAAGTTGGTGGCTATTGTGGAATTGCCAGCAAAATAGCATAAGATCACACTAAAGATGGGATTCAGATGGCTTTGCAAAAAGGAAAAACAGTGTTTGAATATGGGAGGAAAAACGTATTTCTTACCTCTCTAATTATAGGCCAGGCAAGTGGCAGGCAGTGCCTGAGCAAATTGCAGCTCCCCTATTTATCTGCACTCATCCATTTTCCTCTCCTGACAGTTTTTTATCTCCCCATTCTGTGTCTGAGATCAGCAGCTGAGTACGATGAAGGCTTTGCCTAAGCTAATCAAATCTGGAGTAGTGACAAGATCAGGCCTGATATGAAATACATGGACAAATAAAAGGGTAAAAGAAAGGAAGAAAGGAAAGAAGGAAGGGAGGCAGGAAGGAAGACAGCCTATAGGAATTGGTAAGGTGTAGCAAGGATCAAGAACAGACCACCCAGTACCTCTGTGCCTGAGGAGGCAATGTGTAGCAGCATACATGTCACTGGGATATTGAGACTCCACAATTACCTTTCCCTTTTTAAGCACCCTTTGTAAATAAGAATGGATATCAAGCACTAACCTGCCCACTGTCCCAGCCTGGCTTATGCTAAATCTATCTTCAAAGGCATTTTGAATTAGTCCAGAAACTCAAAAGAACCATGCCCCAAAGCAGCACATACCAGTGGGGGCTGTGTCAGACCAGAAAGCAAAGAGAATCTCAAGCCATTAGGGGGCCTTATGATGTCTAATTATTTTTTTTCTCCTCCCCAGCACCTGTGCTGTGGGAAGCAGTTGTATGCGGGGCAGAGTTTGGGAACTTCCCACAGCCAGCTCCATCTACTGAGGGCCCACCCAGTTCCTTTCTGCCTTAGATAGTCCCTGCACACTCTTCTGTGCAGAAGAGTTTGCTGAAACTCAATCACTGACAGTCTGCCTCCCAGACCAAAATTCAGATGATCTAGTGCTTTTAGAAGAACAAAGTGCTGCATTTTAATGGAATCTAGCTTTCATGAAGTCACCCATCAGGGGTCCACACCATCCTATGTGCTGCTCTGCCATTTCAGAGTGGACCATGGGTGGCCCATGTGGATCTGGATTATGTCTCTGTCTCAGTCCATTCCTGCTGCTATAACAAAATGCCATCACTGGGTGGCTTATAAAAAATACAAATTTCTCTCTCACAGTTCTGGACCCCAGGAAGTCCAAGGTCAAGGCGTCTGGTGAGAGCCTGCTTCCTGGTTCACAGATGATGGTCTCACTCTAACCTCAAATGGTAGAGAAAGGGTGAGGGGTCTCTCAGACCACTTGTATAAGGCCACTAACTTATCCAAGAGGGCCCATGGCCTAATCACCTCCCAAAGGCCTTACCTCCCACTACCATCATTTTGGGGGTGAGGATTTCAATGTACAAATGGAGGGGGGCATAAACATTGCAATTTCTGTTTAAGGAAGATCCACTCTACTGCAGACTGATTCTTCTGCCTCCATCCCCAGGGTACCTCCCTGGGACACACCAGTCCCTGGATCTCAGGGCAGACGTGAACCTTCCTCCATCCTCCATCCTTGAATCTGGAGAATGGAGTCAGGGCTTAGGAACATCAGCCAATCAGAGGAGATCAGCACCCACGAGCCCCGCCGGAACTCTGTATCAGCCATGGCTGCCCCGTCCACCTCACCCTCACTGATTTGACCCTCGTATTATTTTGACTCAATACAGACTTAAAGGGCAAACCAGACTTAAAGGGAAAATACAGACTTAAAGGGATAACCCTTCAGAGTACAAAAATGCAGCATATTTGAATTAACTCTGTGGGAAAAATGGCCATGGTGAATTTCTTGAAAAGGAGGCGCATGTATATCATAGGGCATAAATAAAAGCATGAACTTGAAACTAAAATCTTTTTTTAAAGATCACAAAACTTAAGAATGATTGGAGTTTTAAAGGGAATCTTTAGGAAAACTATTGCTTTGCCCAAATTTGTGTGCCTCCTGCCCCTCAGCATTACAGCCCTCTGGTCAGATGAGACATCACTGTGCGGGCCACAGAGGGGCAGGGCAGGGTGACGGTGTCCTTCTTTCCAGCCACTGTGCCTTCCTAAGCCCCCTCCTCAGCTGCCTTCTCCCTGCCAGTCAGCCCTCAGCTAGAATTCCGCACTCACAACTGGAGCCAGATGGGCCTTCTCTCTCCCCTGTGACTCACTTCTGCTGTCTTAGTTCAAAGACATCTTGAATGCTTCCCTTTCCCCCGCGAACCCCAGATGTCTCCAACAGGCTAAATGCACCCCTGCCTTGCACCATGGAAACTGCATCTTGTACCTCCAGGTACGCACATGCTTCAGGAGACTTTTTCCACCTGACTCTCCTAATCCACAGGCCACCCCCTTCCCCAGCATTACTTGTCTTATCTCCACCATGCATTTTGACACTTAATCTTTTGCTTCCACATTGTTATTGAAGAGAGGCTAAGGGCTCTTATAGGGAAGTGCCTCTTACTCTCTTTGTTGGCCCCCAGCTAGTTCCAGTGTGACACAGCTGGCACCTGGGCTGTACCGGCATCTGTGGAATAGGAACCTCAGTGACCTCAAACAGGGCTGTTTTGCCTGTACACATACATCAGTGGTGGGTGGTAGTTGAGTCTGCCCAGTTTCAGATGTCTGGTTGACAGTTCCTGAAGGGCTTCTTTAACTTGAGATTTACGAAGCAACAACATGACTGAGATGAGAAAGGCCACAGAAAAAGGATGAATGACCCACGCTTAACTTTGTCCTACGTACATCATGAGTTGGAGAAAATTGCACTGATGCTCCCCTTGTCATAAAAACTACGTGAGTGCTTAGAAGAAATATTTTATTTACTCCTTTGAGTTTTGGAGGGTCTTTTCTGGCAGTAATAGATGTTTCCTCCCTTTGTTCTGTAGGCTGAGCTGAGGTGCTTGTGGAAAAGGTGTAAGACGTGGAGGAGAGGGGAAGTTGGGCAGACATGACTGACTACTATAGTTGCGGTTGTTTGGTAGGTAGTATGCAATGTAAAGTACTTCTATTTTCCCAATGAAATCTTTTTTAGAAAAGCACAAAATATTAATATGATTAGATTTTTCTGGTTTGGAACTGGCAATATAGTCTGCCTATCAACTGCTGCAGCACCAAGCCCGTGGAAATGAGGGGGTCCATGTGCACCCCACGTAAGGGTATGCCACCAACAGGATCCAGTTTATCTGCTTTTCGCTTTTTATGCTAATCTTCCTGGATGACTACAGGACTCTCAGGGTCCCTCTGTGTGTGTGTTTTTTTAATTTCTAGTGATTATAATGCAAGAACATTCTCCTTTTGCCTGCATATTTTTTCTGCTATAACTGCTGTTGCTGCTGCAGCTGGAGGTTTCTTACAGCCTCAGCACATTTGTGTCCCACAGAATGCTGTACTTGGCTGTTTCCTTTGTGATGCTAGCCTGGGCTATGCTTTGTGTTCATTTTTGATCATTTGATCCTTGAAGATAGCTGTCAGATTTCCCAGTTGTCCAAGTGACTCCTAATCCTCAGCCATGGGGCCTCAGGGTCATGATCTCACAGATCTCATCTCTTCTTCTGATCTTGCTGCCCACATCACCACATGCTCATGTGCCACACATTGTGCACTTTATACATGTTTGTGGATAGCCAGGCACAGTGGCTCACGCCTATAATCCTAGCACTCTGGGAGGCTGAGGCAGTGGATCACCTGAACTCAAGAGTTTGAGACCAACCTGAGCAAAAGCAAGATCCCATCTCTATAAAAAAATAGAAAAACTAGCTGGGCATTGTGGTAAGCTCCTGTAGTCCCAACTACCTGGGAGGCTGAGGCAAGGGAATTGCTTGAGCCCAAGAGTTGGAGGTTGCTGTGAGCTATGACGCCACAGCACTCTACCCAGAGCTCAGAGTAAGACTCTGTCTAAAAAAAAAAGTATGGATAGCCAGGCGTCGTAGCATGTGCTTATTGTCCCAGCTACTCAGGAGACTGAGGCAACACAATTTCTTGAGCCCCAGGAGTTCAAGGTTACAGTCAGTTATGATGACCCCACTATACTCCAGCTTGGGCAGTAGAGAGAGACACTGTCTCAAAAAAAAAAAAAAATTAGGCTCGGCGCCTGTGGCTCAGGAGGGTAAGGCATCAGCCACATACACCTGAGCTGGTGGGTTCAAATCCAGCCCAGGCCCACCAAACAACAATGACAGCTGCAACCAAAATATGGCTGGGTGTTGTGGTGGGTGCCTGTGGTCCCAGCTACTTGGGAGGTGGAGGCAGGAGAATCGCTTGAGCTCAGGAGTTGCAGGTTGCTGTAAGTTGTGATGCCACAGCACTATACCCAGGTGACAGCTTGAGGCTCTGTCTCAAAAAAAAAAAAAAAAAAAAAAATTTATATGTATACCATAAAATACTTTCAGCCATAAAATGATAGAGATGTTTCTTCTTTTATATTTACCTGGATGTAGTTAAAGAGTATTCTCCTCAAGACACAATCGCAAGAGGGACTTTGCCTAACAAATGCAATCAGTGTAATCTGGTTTATTGTACCCTTAATGAATCTCCAACAGTAAAAAAAAAATAAAAAATAAAAAAAAGAATATTATCCTTAGTAAAGTATCTCAAGAATGGAAAAATAAGCAGCCCCTGTACTCAATACTAATTTGAAACTAGTAGATGAACAACTAGGCCCACACCAGAGAAAAACACAATTAAATTCAAGAAGGGGAGAGGGAGGAAAAGGAAGAAGGGGCTCAGTAAGGTCCCACCTAATGGGCACAATGTAAAGGCATATGGCACCCCTCCTGGGTGAAGGACTCAAATACAACTTGGACTTTTTCTAACAAATGCAAATAATGTTAACCTAATCATGTGTACTCTTACGTTAATCCAACATTTAAAAATAATTTTTAAAAATTAAGTTAACCTTTAAAAAATTCTTTATGGAGGAACTCCTTTGCATCTGGCACTGTTTTAATTTAGTTCCTGTGAATAAAGAGATAAAGAATGTGTGCTGGGCAGTCTCACTTTGCTGCTCCAAATCTACTCCCACCCTTTTCCACCTTGCTCTGTGCCTAGAGGCCAATCGGCATCTCTCACTTTGTGTGGGATTGCTTGACCTATGGTTTCTGCTGGGTTTTGGCCAATGAAGGATACCAGCAAGAGGTGGGAGGCCAGAATGACTAAGAGTTGAGGGTTTTTATTTTCCTGGCACTCCTTCTGCCACGAATTCATTTGGCAGTGGCCATATCTTCTACCTAAGGCCACATCTCCTGATGAAAGTCCTCTCTACCATGGCTGCAGGATTTCTGGATTCCAGTATTAGCTCCCTTCCTTTGTCCCTTTGGGGCTACCTCACTTTCTTTAAAATAGTTTGCTGTTATTGCCAGACCCTGGATGCTTCCCCACCCCTGGTTGGTTCTCCTAAGTCTGCCCACATCCTTGAAAACAGTCTCCTCCTTAAATTACCCCAGTGAATGTGTCATCTATTTGATACCAGGATCCTGTTTCATACAAATATCAAATGATAAGGGCTATTATTTTATATAACCATACACACACACACACACACACACACACACACACATTTATATACCTAAAGCAAGGTAAGAAATAGGAGTGAGAGGGGAGGAGGACATCAAGTGGATGGTAGTCAGGGACGACATCTCCTAAATGATGATATTTGAGCAGAAAGACAAAGGAAGTAGGGAGTAAGTCTCCTGGATGTAAGAGAATGGCATTCTTGGCAAAAGGACCAGAAAATGCAAAAGTCCTGAAGAAAGAGTTTTCTCACAACATTTAAAGGAGTATGAGAAGCCCAGGGTATCTGTAGTAGAGTGAGAACAGGGCAGGGACAGGAAATGAGATCAGAGTAGCAGCAGAGGGCCAGAACAAGCAGGGGATACAGACCATGGTAAGGACTGCAGCATTTATTCTAAAAAAAACAGGAAGAAATTAGAGAGTTTGGGCAGAGGAATAACAAAGTCTGACTTTATTCTTCATTTTATTTATTTATTTTGAGACAAAATCTCACTGTGTCACTCTCAGTAGATTGCCATGTCATTGTCATAGCTCACAGCAACCTCAAATTTCTGAACTCAGGCAATCCTCTTGCCTTAGCAGCCTCCCTGGTATCTGGGACTACAAGAACCCACAGCAACGCTCAGCTACTTTTTAGAGACAGGGTCTCACTCTTGCTCAGGCTGGTCTCAAACTTGTGAGCTCAAGCAATCCATTTGCCTCGGCCTCCCCAAGTGCTGAGCCGCAGTGTTGAGCCAGCACACTTGGTCACTGACTTTTTTTTAAAGGCTCACTCTGGTTGCTATATGGAGAATACATTGTACAAAGGCAAAAGTAAAAGCATGTAAAACCATTCATGGGCAAATTCCAACTGTCTAGACAAGAGATGAGAGCAGGTTGGACTAAAGTATGAAGGCAGTGAGATGTTGGGAGTTTGTTCTTTGAGTATTCATTCGAGATGCTTATTTTATATGCAAGTGAAGATGACAAGTAGGCAATGGGTTTCCAGCTTTGTATGGAGTATGGAGCAGAGGGAGCTATAAATTAAGGAATATTCAGTCTGTAAACAGCATTTGAAGTTATGGAAGTGGATGAGATCATCTTGTGAGTGTCAATGATAATGAAGAGGTCCGAGGGCCAGAAATTCAGAGGACCAAGCAAAAGACACTAGGTGAGGTGGGGGGATACAGAAGGGGCCCAATGGCTTGGTGAAGGAAGAGTTTCCAAAAATAGAGAGTGATGGGCATCAGATGAGGCTAAGAGTTGACCACTACATTCAACAATGTGGAGCTTGTTGGAGGGAACTGTTTTGGTGAGGTGGTGTCTACATGGTTTCAAGACAGAGATTGGGAAGAAAGGAAATGGACTCAAGGATGAAATATGTCTCTTTTGGATGTTTTACTATAAAAAGAAGGAGCAAACTGAGGAGATAGCTGGGAGGGGATGTGGAGTCAAGGAAAAGTTTGGTTTTGTTTTGATTTGCAGGCTGATGGGAATGATCCAGTAGAGATGGAAAAAATAACAATGTGGGAAAGAGATGAAGGCAACTCAAGAAAGAGAGGAGGGTCGGCCTCCAATAGCTCATAGTCAGTTCACTCACAGTTATGAGGAGGCAGGCAAGGAAGAGGATGCAGATGGAGAGGTGTGGTTGGGTAAGGTGGTGGGGGCGCAGGGAGGGCCTCTTCCAGTTGCTGCTACTTTCTTAATGAGAATTAAGAAGCAGGGTCATCAGCTGAGAGGAAGGAAGGAGGAGAAGGTCTCCAGGATTTGAGGAGAAAAGCTGTAAAGTGAGTACTTAAGAAAATGGGAAAGTGAGTTAGCTAAAAATGATGTAGGATCACTGGGCAGCTCTGAGTTCCCCTGAGGTTTTTGGACACACTGACAGGTGAAGTTTTACTGGCCATACATCTTTCTAGTCTGACTAGCCCTCTCAAATGCCTTCATGTCTTGACCCTTGGGAACCATTCATCCCAGACAATCATCTCTTGGCATAGGGAGAGGCCATTTTCCCAGCACAGTGGCTTTGGAAAGGATACCTTTCAGACAGGTGGCACTGGAAAGACTGCTCTCCTGAAAACAAAGAGCCTCTCTATTCTTCCTGTGTCTCTCGTTCAAGCTGTCTTATCTAGGGGACAGGGATTAATGCTGGAACTCTGCTTTCACTCCCCTAGGCATTGTGTTAAGTGCTTCAGGAACACAAAAACTAATAGGGATCCTGCTTGCACTCAATGAATTTATAATCTGGTTGGCGAGCAGTGATTTGTACACACATACACCTAAGCCTACTTGACCGTGAGCACTTCCAAGGCTAGGATTGTGGATAATTAGAGCAGATACTAGAGGGCATCAGAAATGGTAGCCATCAGGAAGGGCTTGGTGACAGCAGGGGAAGCATGGCTGGGGCAGGGTGACTTGAGCACAGTCATCAGGCACGCAAATCATCTGTGTGTGCTGGAATACGTTAATGAGCTCAGTCTCCCCCAGGGCCCATGCTCTGCTGCAAGCCTTTGAACTGACACCCTGTCAAAATATGTGGAAATTGAGTACTCTGAATCTAGACCTCCCATAGAGGCTCTGAAGGGAAAAAGAAAGAACCACTCACATGTTGGAGGCCACCACCTCACTCCCTCGAAGGCGGCTGGATGGAGTCGCCTCTGCCCATACATCTCAGCTCATTTCCTTTCCCAGACTTCTTTGCCCTTAATGCCTGTTTGAGGGAATTTGCCCATTTTTGAGGGTGGGGGGATATCAATGGGGAGATACAGACCCCCAGCATGGCCTCCTTTCAGTTCCTGAGAGTCTGGGATGTGTACCTCATCTCTATTCTGCACAGCTACGGCTGGGACAGGTTAGCTCATTGTGCCGACTTAGATTAATATGCTGGAAGAGTGCCGTTTCACAGACATCATGTGCTTGAGTGACAGATCAGCCTTTGCCTGATTCTGAGGCTCCACAGGAAACACCGTGTACTCACTGCACTCTGATAAAAAGACAAGCGTCACGACCATTTAATTTTTAGATTGTACCTGTCATTCACTTTACCTTTCCAATGCCTCACAGTGATAAGAAGCTCACCTAACATCTGTCATTCCAAAGTTTCTAACAAGGCTAGTTTATTTTATAACCTTAAGGAGGTGGCAGAAACTGTATTATATATAGAAGGAATAAAAATATTGGTATGGAATGCCTTGGGGTAAGCATTAGAGATTTCTGAGAACATGTATAGCAATATCATAGGGAATAAAATGACAAGCTAACCAAAGAAAATAAAAGTGTAAAACTGATAACATTTGGGCTTAAAGAGCAAACTGTAGATAATAACTTCAAAAATAAGAGCAAAAGATTAAAATAAATTTAAGTCAAACAAATTTAGACTATAGAAGGGCTTACTGCCTGACTAATGTTAACAGCTGATTGTCCTTTGCCATGAATAGGACAAATACCCCCTGAGCTAGCTCTGCATTCTCTAATAAGTGTGCTCAGGCTGTTCTCTATTAATGGCTGGAAGCAGTTTCAAATTTTTAGTAAAGAATAAGCAAGAATTTTGCCTCTGGAAACCCAGGGAAGGACTTTCTCACTAAAACAGGCTTTTGTCAGAATGAAAGGAAGGTGTGCTTTTCTTAGAGCAGAGGAGAAGACCAGCATTGGTTGTGGGGAAAGTGGGTAGCAACAGCCTTGATGTCCAGGAATACTGCTTGCTTCAGCAGAACTGGGAGCAGATGGGGTCTTAGGATAAGCTGGGAGTCCAGCCAATGGAAGTTCTATCTGGTCTGAGAGCAGAACAAGGACAGGACTGCATAGAGAAATCACATCTGAGCTAGAGTAGGTTAACTGCTCAAAACTGTAGCATTTGTCATCAATACACTCACTTGGCAACTCAACTCTGTCATTATTTAACATGTATTTATAGTCAACATCTCCCCAACTGGATGTCCATGTTCTCTAGGGAATGTTTTCTTTAAGCCTTTAATCTCTACAGCAACGTTGAGTTAAGTACGGTTAGTGCCTCTATTTTACAGAGGAAGAAAGAAAGATAGGTGATCAACTGATCCAGGATCAGCCAAGAAGTGGCTCCTTCCTTTTTTTTTTTTTAGACAGGGTCTCACTCTGTCACCCAAGCTGGAGTGAAGTGGCACCATTCATCATAGCTCACCTGGGCTCAAGTGATCCTCCTGTCTCAACATTCCTATTCATTTGGACTGCAGGTACCCACCAAACTATTCCTGGCTAATTTTCTTTATTTTTTTTGTAGAGACAGAGTCTTGCTATCACTTGGGCTGGTTTTGAACTCCTGGCCTCAAGGGATCCTCCTGCCTCTGCCTCCCAGAGTACTAGGATTATAGGTATGAGCCACTATGCCCAGCCGGCTCCTTACATTTGTATTAAATGAAAGAGTGAATCAATAAGTAACAATTTGTACATTTTCAAAAATGTCCTTTTCGTCTTTCTTTCTCAAGCAAGTTTAAGATGCCTTTTAGAATTCATAATGAAAGCATTAGAAGCATATTATTTGAAGGGAGCACTAATCCAGTGCACTCACTCTAATCCAGTGCACTGAGATGGCAAAACAGCCAAAAGGTGATCCTTAATTAGTTTATTTGACTATAAAATGCAAAACAGTGGAGCCTGTTATCTGAAGGAAAAGATAAAAGGCAGAGTCAAAGATAACAGATTTCAGTAGTCATAGACTTCTCTCTCTGGAAATCACAGCTCTTTTGGGCATCTGCCAACCAAATGGAACTCATCAAATGACTTTTGTTGGAAGCCCATAGGTCCTGGCAGGACATACAAGAGCTTCAGAACACATTAGCCTTCTCTCTTTCAGGACCTTATATTTTTGAAAAGGATTCACCATGAGAAGTTAAGAGAAAACTGATCTGGTGATAGGGGGAAAGATAAGCTTCAGAGTTTGCTTTCAGATGCCCCAAACTTTCAGCCAGTGATCATAGCCCCTACCCAACTCAATATAACAAGGGGGAAACAAAAATACCCATTAGTCTATATGCAATGTTAATTTTAGTATTTATGGGTGGCTTTGATCATTCAATCTAATGATTATTCAATGCCAATGATTATTGCTATTTGAATGTTTGTCCTCTCCCAAACTCATGTTGACAAAAAAACATTTTTTTTTTTTTTAGATAGCCTAGGCAATATAGCAAGACCTCATCTCCACGGAAAAAAAATAAAATAAAATAGCAGAGCATGATGGCACATGTCTGTTGCCCAGGCTAGAGTATGATGGCATCAGCCTAACTCAAAACAAACTCAAAATCCTGGGTTCAAGTGATCCTCCTGCCTCAACCTCCTGAGTATCTGGGATTACAGTCATGTGCCACAACATTGGCTAATTTACCTAGGCTGGTCTCGAACTCCTGAGCTCAAGGAATCTTCCTGCCTCAGCCTCCTAGAGTAGTAGAATTGCAGGCATGAGCCACTGTGCCTAGCCTCATGTTGAAATGTTAATTGCCAGTGTAACAGTATTAAGAGATGGGTCGTTTGAGAGGTGGTAAGCCATGAAACTCTGCCCTTATGAATGGATAAATGCCTTTATCTGCAGGGCATGGGCTCCTTGTAAAAGGATGAGTTCAGCCCATTTTTGCACAACTTTCTTTTTCCCTTCTGCTCTTTGCCCTTTTGCCCTAGGATGATGTAGCAAGAAGGCGCTCACCAAATGCCAGCTCCTCAATCTTGGACTTCCCAACCTCTAGAACCATAAGCCAATACATTTCTGTTTATTGTAAATTACTTGTCTGTGATTCTCTGTCATTGCAGCTCAAAATGGACAAAACAGCCATCTAGTCAGTTAACAAGCATTTGGCAGGACCCACAATGTACTGGGTTCAGTGCTAGTTACAGATTTGCCAGCACAGTGCAACTATCCCTATAACTATGCAACTCAAGGGACCTTGCTCCTCTCTACAGAAACCAATAAGCTCAAGTTGTGTGTTGACTCATGTCAGTGTCAAGCAGAAGGCCAGCTGGGCTGACAAGTCATCCAATGAGCTCTTATCCAATTAGCACGTTGCCTCTTTGCTTGCTTCCCGTCACCGAGGCAACAGGGTGCAGGGCGGGAGGTGGAGCACTGGCTGTCAAGTGGCCCCCCCAGCCCTCTGCTTTTTTGTGATGTTTCCTTCATCTCCCCCCTTTGACTGTCTGCTTCTCTCATGACATTTCTACCCACTATTGTCCCTAGTATGGACAGTCATGCTGCTCAAAGACCACCCTGGAGTTTCATTTTTACTAGGCTCTATATGTCTGCCGTTACACTGGGGTGCAAACATCTCACCCTCAGAATGGAGCCCTGTGAATAGTTGCTACCAAGTGGGCTGAGATGAAAGGAAAAATGGGGTTAACATTTACTGAAACTGGTCAGGCTGAAGTGGAAATCCCCCAAAAGAAAGATGCAAAACACTCTACTGAATGGAGAGATTTGTAGAACCAAAGTTGGGAGAAGAGGGCAGGAATATGGCACAAAATTAGTTACTCAGTGAAAGGAAAAAGAAATTCAGGCAACAACTCTTTAGACAGAAAATAAAAAATTTCAAATATGCAGAATAATAAAGGAAACTATCTAATTGTGTCCAGATTAAACAAATATTAACATTATACCTTTTTGCTCTTTTCTTTTAAGAAATAAGACATTACAGACTGGGTGCAGTAGCTCATGCTTATAATCGTAGCACTTTGGGAGGCTGAGACAAGAGATCACTTGAGGCCAGGAGTTCAAAAGCAGCCTGAACAATAATAAAATCCCATCTATACAAAAAAAAAAGCCAGGCATGGTAGTACACGCCTATAGTCCCAGCTACTCAGCAGGCTGAGGTGGGAGCATCTCTTGAGCCCGGGAGTTCCCAGCTGTAGTGAACTGTGATCACTACACTACACTCTAGTCTGGGCAACAGAGTAAGATTCTATAGAAAATGTTAAAAAAAAAAAAAAAAAAAAAAGAAAGAAAAGAAAGAAAGAAAGAAAGAAACAGAAAAAGAAAAGAAAAAGATGTTACAGATCTAATTGAAGCTTCCTTTGTCATCCTTCTGATTTCATCCCTCCCCCCCCCCCCACCAAGTGCAGATCATTTTCAAAAAGAATGAGAGCTACTGAGTTATTATATCGGGATCATTTTTTACAGCCTTTCATTGGCTTTTGCTTCACATTAAACATAATAAAGTTTTGTTAAACAGCTACCAGTTTGTAAAAAAGCGTATTAAATAAAGCAAATTTTATTTCTTATATACCCTACTGGGCTCAAAAGAACTAAATCTGCCCTACATGACACTTCTTAAAGAAGGTGACTCATTTTACAGCTTAAAAGAAATGGAGATTTAGCATGTTTTCTACATATCACCCACAGTGCTTCAGGAAAGAATCTGTCCCTCTGGACCTCATTTCTGAAATTCACCACTTTCAATATACACTGAAAGGTGTATGTGGCCTGTGTCACTTCTATAACCAGCTAACACCTTTTCCTAAGAACATTTCTCAGTGTACAGAGTATAATTGAACAGGGATTAGTCTAAGTGCTTTGTGTATATTAACTCATTTAATCTTCACAACAAGTTATTGAGGTACATACAGTTATTATCTCCATTTTACAAATCAGAAAATGCATCTGCAAAATGTACTGCTCTTCATGTATTTTTATGAAGAAATCATGTGGCTGTCACATGAGCTCTTGGATGCTGAGTAAATTGTAGCCCTTATCCAATTTTTTATTATTGCACTGGGTCTTTAATAGCCTAAGGCACCAAACCATCCAGGCCTTGTGTCCATGTTTGGTTATACTGCAGCAACTCCCTTGACTTTCTTCAGATACAGAATTTTCATTTCTTCTTAAAGAACTCTCCAGAAGACAAATGTCTCATTGAGTCCAGATTAGCCATTTTGCACATAGGAATATGCTGGCCATTCATCTTTTTGAGCCCTGAGGAAGTGCTGGGACACCAGGAAGGGCAAATCACTGGCATTCAGCAGAAGCAGGACGCAAGTCTACAGATGCAGGGGGAGTGGAAAAGATGAGACTCTTCCAGCCACAGAGCTTCTTTACCCTCCTCCTTCCATTCTACCTTCTGGCCACCTTTCTCTTCCCAACTTCCCTGGCCATACAATGATCATCCAGTGAAACCTTTCTGGACAACTGCAGCCCACATTGGTTCCTCATCACATTGGCCTTTAATGTTGTATAATCAGTTGATGTTCTTTCTTTCTGTTTCTTTCATTCTTTGGCCAATGAACCTGCAAAGATCAGAGATAGTATCTCATAAAGACCTAATGACAACCGCTACAAAACTCACAGTAGTTATTTCCTGTTTTAAGGCCAAGTAGGGGAGCATGTGGAGAGGACTGAATGAAGAAAGGGAGATCATCACCCTGACGACACCACTCAACCCACCCAGAGGAGGCAGATGTGTTGCTTGAACACTGTATAGCTACACAGCAATCTTCCAGGCTAAGAGGAACAATATCTCCTCCTTCCACTCTAAGCAAGAAGTAATATGGACATGCAACAGATCGTCAAATACCTTCTTGCCCTGGTTAACAGGAAGGTCCTCAGGACCTGCCATTAGACTGTATCTGAAAGTAGAAATTAAACACAGACAAAGGTAGCAAAGTGAGGGAGTTGATAACATGGACCCTGGAGCTAGGTTCACTGAGATCAAATCCCAGCTCTCTACTTACTGGATGAGTGAACTTGAGCTAACCTCTCTATGCCACTGTCTCTTAATCTGTAAAACCAGGGTGATCAAAATAGCACCTATCCCATAAAGCTGTTATGAGCTTTAAATGGCTTGATATTCATAAAGCATTTAGAACATTACCTCATATAAAGTGGCACTGTACGTATCTTTGATATTATTATTCATGTCTCTACCCTCTCTTCTAACACTTTCTTTTTTTATTAAAATAGGGCTGTCATTCAGACTGCTTATCTCATAACTTTGCATACCATGCTTTGGGTTCAACAGGCCTCCTGATGTATATGAATGATTTTTGCCCAAGCAATCAACAGAAATGCCTTTCAGCCTGGCATAGTAGAGGGAGTCTGGCAGACCTGAGTTCAAATGCCATTGCTACTGCCTAACATTTATCTTAAAATGAGGCAAAGAATACTTTCTTCATATCATGGTAAAAATTAAAAATAATTCTGGGTATAATCATCAGTAGTCACTCAATTAATGATAGCAACTTTCACCATTATTGTCATCATCATGAATTAATTTTCTCTCATGTTCCCCTAAGTACTGAGCACACTGCAAAGAATTTATTTTTAAAACATAGTCACTACTTATGTTCTTGAGGTTTTTAAGGTCTTCTACAAAAGAATTCACAACTTCTATATAAGGTGAGACAAAATTTTCCTTTGTCTTTATACTTCACAACAGCCTCGTTTGCTCTCATTTACTCATACAACAGAAAGGAGGAAAGCCTTTACATAAACTTTGTAAACATATTGCCATATAACTGTAATTTTTTCTACCAATTAACAATGCCATTCTAGAGAAATCTAAAAACATTTTTTTGCATCATGTCTATATTTTAAACCAATCCCCGGGCTTCACCATAATATATGCAATGAAACATGCATTTGAAACTATTTTCAAAAAAGAAAGGCTTGGCTTCAGTAATATACTAAAAATGGTTATTCTATCACAGGCAGTGGCAGGCACCACTATTTTAAAGGAGAAACTGAGTAACAAAGGAATATAGCTTGTTCAAGAGGTACATTGCCTAAAGAAAACATTGTGATGAAAAAGCAATGACTCAAAATCTTTTTGAAGTTACAAGGGAATCATTTTTTGAAATCATTTTCAAGCTAACAAGCTTTTTAGAAAAAAAGAATGAATAGCTTTGGCCTTACTCAGAAAATTCTTAATAGAATGGTGGCATGTTACAGCTGTAAGGAATCAGCCTATAGATAATTTTAGGACAATTTCCCCACTATGCAAATCAGCAACTCAGGCCCAAAGAGGTGACCAAGGTAACTTGAATCAGTCCTTCATTACCACTTCCATTGCTGGTCACCTCTCTGTGACTAAGTTCTGACATTTACACTAAACTCATGAGTTTCTCTTGCCTTAAATTGAGATAAATGTGACAACTGATGTACATGCACTTCTGTGTGTATGTGTGATTAGTGAGAAACAAATAAAAAAGCAGGATAGTTGAGAAATATTTTTAACATGATTTTGGTTTATCAACATCTTAGACTATTTTGTCCATTTTGAAATTTTCCATCTAAAAACTAAGTGAAAAACATGTATATGTGTGTGTATATACATATATATATATATATATATTTTTTTTTTTTTTTTTTTTTTTTTTTCCACTGAGACCTAAGAGGGCTTTGAATACTCAAATTTATGAACTCACAAAAAGGCATACACTGAGTATTCAAGTCAGGTGGATTATGGGAAGAACCCCCAGAGGAGCAAAGACTTGTATTAGTCAACTCAGTATCTATGGTCATTATGTATGTTTACGGAAAGCCCCATTATTCACAGCAACTGAAATAGAGCAAAGCCTTTACAAATACAGGGGTACAAATTCTGTTCTCAACCAGTCCTGCGCTGTCTCTCTCAATGCTATTGAACACTCCACCTACCAGAGGAAGCCAGCCAGGACCAATATGGGCAGCTCAAAAATGGCTTTGAACAGGTGCTTCCACAGCCTCTTTTCAATTCCCTTTTTCTGAACCATGTGAAGATGCCAGGATTAGGGACACAAGGCAGACACAGGGCCAAATGTTTTTTCCCCAGTGTTCTGATGTGACTTTCTTCCCTAGATATTCCACCCTGTGTATAGAAGCTATCCATCTGGATTATGTGAAAATTATTTGGGGAAGGGTATCACTGAGGTAGAAGTTCTTTTATAGGGTGGAGAGAGTAAAATAGAGTAGGGAGCCACCCCAATGTCCTCAGTGTATTTTCCTCATGATTATTTTCTGAGTATCTAAATGTGAGTTATTTTGAAATCTCAATTCTCTACTTTTTTTTTCTTCTATTAATCAATTTCTTTGTTATTCACTGCTCATTAGAACCACTGCTAGAGAACATAGGAAAGGAAAGGAAATTCACTTATAATTATACAATACCAAGAAAAACTTGATTCAGTCAATATTAAAAGAAAGAGTCCTAGAACAAGATGACTTTATCATCACTTTTAAAATCATGGTTAAGATGACTCAAGATGTGATTTTGTGCAAGACATAGAAAACATAAATTTGTTTAAGAGCTAAAGACATGTAATCATGTCAGATAATAAGTCTGCTGGTAGCCAGTCCTAAGATTGGGGTAGTGACTCTGCTGTGTAGTTAAGGGCCCAAGTTTTTGCTGTCACCAGGTTCTGCCATCCTCAAAAGGTTGACTTTTTATCCTCACACTTGTTTACATAAGGTGAGGTGGTCATTCCAATTCCAACTACCTCTTTCCCCCACAATTGCTTTCAAGGCAGGAAGCAGAAAGCAAGGAATAGGTTACCTTCTCCATGTCTCTACCACTCTATCTAGGCAAATAACTCTTCCCACAAACCCTCCAGCATGTAGCTCCAGCAAACAGCCAGGCCAAATGGCAAGGGAGGCAGAGAGAAGTTGTATGTCATTTTCTAGACTCTGTTCTATACTGAGAAGTAGGCAGGAAAAGAGAATTTGAAATGATTACAGAAAGTTAGTCAATTGATAGTATTCTGCTACAAGAAAAATTGACTTATTTGACAAAAAATAAAATCAAGGCCAAGAGAATTTAAGAAATGTACATTTAACATTTTGGGGGGCACCTACTGTGTGCAAGACTCATAGTTAGTTGGAGACAAAACCAAACCTAAAAGCTAGGTTGACCTGACTTCCATCTCTATGCATGTGGTCTGTTCAGGAGCAAAAAAGAAAGGGTACAGACTAGTTTTTTACATTAGACAGATGAAATGACTTAAAAAAGGAGAGGGAGCTTATTTGATGGTTCTTGAGTAATATAAACACAAATACCTTTCCACTGGATATTATAATAGTATTGCTTTAAAAAAAAAAAAAAAGATGCATTAAGGAGGAAATTTTGAAACTACTGGCTAAAATAAGACTTGAAATAAGATACAGATTTTTTCTGATAGATATCCGTAAGGAATCAAGATTCTGCCATCCAACCAGGAAAAAAACCCTAACAGCAAACAGTTCTTAGAAATAAAAACAAATCTGGAGGTATCACATTGCCAGATTTCAGATTAGATTACAAGGCTATAGTCATCAAAACATCATGGTACTGGCACAAAAATAGAGTTGTAGATCTATGGAATAGGATAGAGAATCTAGAGATGATCCTAGCCATACATTGCCATTTAATCTTTGATAAGCCTAACAAAAACATGCAATGAGAAAATCCTTATTTAATAAATGTTTCTGGGAAAACTGGTTATGTACATGTAGAAGACTGAAACTAGACCCACACCTCTCACCATTGACAAAAATTAATTCTTGTTGAATAAAAGATTTAAATTTAAGACACAAAACAATAAAAATTCTAGAAGAGAGTAACGGGAAAACACTTGAAGATATTGGCCTGGGAAAATATTTATGAGGAAGACCCCCCCCCAGCAATTGCAGCAGCATCAAAAATAAATAACAGGGACTTAATCAAGCTAAAAAGCTTTTGCACAGCTAAGAGTACCACAAAGCAAATAGACAACCTTCAGAATGGGAGAAGATTTTTGCATGTTATAAATATGACAAAGACCTGATAACTAGAATCTACAGAGAACTCAAACAATAAGTGCAAACAATCCTTGAGTGAGCAAAAATTTGAACAGAAACTTCTCCAAGGATGACAGATGAATGGCCAACAAACACATGAGAAAGTGCTCATCATTTTTAATCATCAGAGAAATGCAAATCAAAATCACTCTGAGATACCACCTAATCCCAGCAAGATTAGCCTGCATCACAAAGGCACAAAACACCAGATCCTGGCATAGATGTGGAGAGAAGGGAACACTTCTACACTGCTGGTGGGATTGCAAACTAATACAGCCTTTTTGGAGAGAAGTATGGAGAATCCTCCAAGATCTAAAGGTAGACCTTCCATTTGACCCTGCAATCCCATTACTAGGTATCTACCCAGAAGAACAAAAATCATTCTACCACAAAGACATGTGCACTAGAATGTTTATTGCAGCTCAATTCATAATTGCTAAATCTTGGAAGCAACCTAAGTGCCTATCAACCCATGAACGTATCAACAAACTGTGGTATATGTAAACCATGAATACACGGAGAGCCGGCAGATTCCCAGGGCTGACCCAGAGGATGGCTTTACTGAGCCTAAGATGCACCCAGCCCCCAGGGGATCATTAGCTGAGACAAAGGAGGGCAGGCAGAGACTGGAACTGACAGCTAACCATGCCATTCCAATACAAACTGCAGCTGAGACCCAGCAGCGGCACAGACGGGGCCTGAGTCGCAGGTTCTATGAACTCATTGTCTGTTCTGCAGGGGAATATAGCCACAACAGAAACAAATTCTGCGAAGTTGTTCTGTTCTGTCAATAACATCAATCGGGGTGGGGCTGGAACTGAGTGAACAGCCCCAGCCTCCATTAAGCACCCAAGGTTGTCAGGCCTCACCTCCCCCTGCTGGATAGTGGCAGAGAGCAGCAGTCTGGCTGAGGAGACATAGATCTCCCTGTGATTCAGGCAGGTACAAATCCCTGGAGTATCTGCTCATTGGAGGCAACTGAGTCACAGCCTTGTGGGGTTATCAGTGACTGGGTGTGACAGAGGTGCAAGGTGGGGAAGGAGGCATCGACCTTCCCAGACTAATCTATTTGCTGGGTGGGTCCTACCAACCTCACAGAGCACCAGAGAGAGTCATATTTGTGTTGTTAGCAGACCCCTGTGACCTAGTTGCCAGAGACCTTTTGAACTCCCCCACCTGAGACAGGTGCTGAATGGGACAACTGATTTGGACTTTTTGAACTGGGCCAATCGCCTGAGGACTATCCAAGTGGTACCCTGGATGTGTGGTTGTGGGAAAGTTTGATTTTCCTTTTCAAATTTTTGCCTATGGGGGGCGGGGTGACTCAATTGCTGGTATTTCTCCACAGCTGAGACTTCAACCCAGAGTAATTGATTCACTAAGGTAGGACAGAAACCAACAGAAAGCACAACAGAGCCACTTAGCCTCACCACACCAAGCAGGTCCCCAGTTTCTCAGGCCATAGCACTGTATAGGTCCTTGGCAAAGCTCCAGGGGAAAAGGTACAGACACCAGTCCCAGCTTTTAGGCAAAGAGATGATTAATCACTACTCTTGGAATGCCCAAACCAACTTCTCTTTATCTGCTCATCTAGTAAATGGTGTAAAATAATCATGGGGTGGAATCAGCAGAAAAACTCCAGTAACATGAATAAACAGAGTGGATCAACCCCCCCTCACCCAAGAAAAGATATGGTAGATGCAACTGAAGATCCTATTCATAAAAAGATGGCCGAGATGTCAGAAATCGAATTCAGAACCTGGATTGCAAACAAGATTAATAGAATGGAGGAAAAGTTGGAATTACAAATTCCAAGAGCAATTCAAAAGTTGTCTCAAGAATTCAACGAATTTAAAGACAAAAATCACCAAAGATTTTGACATATTGAGACAAGAATTTGCAGCCCTCAAAGATCTGAAAAATACAGTAGAATCCCTCAGTAACAGAGTGGAGCAAGCAGAAGAAAACATTTCTGACATTGAAGACAAAGTTTTGAACGCTCCCAAACTCTCAAAGAAGAAGAGAAATGGAGACCAAAAACGGATCATTCACTCAGAGAGCTCTGGGATAATTCAAAGAAAGCTAATATTCACCTCATAGGATGCTCTGAAAGTGACAAAGTCACTTCACAAGGCACAGAGGCTCTTCTCCATGAAATTATTAAAGAGAATTTTCCAGACATGCCAAGAGATTCTGAAATTCAGATAGCAGACAGTTTCAGAACCCCAGCACAACTCAACCTGAATAAGACATCCCCCAGGCACGTCATAATTAACTTCACTAAAATTAATATGAAGGAGAAAATTCTGACAGCAGCCAGACATAAGAAAACCATAACCTACAAAGGGAAGAATATTAGAATGACTGCAGATCTCTCTGCTGAAATCTTTCAAGCCAGAAGAGGGTGGTCATTGACTTTTAATCTCCTAAAACAAAATAACTTTCAACCCAGCATCCTGTAGCCAGCTAAACTGAGTTTCATTTATGATGGAGAAAGTAAATAATGACATTCATATGTTGAAGAAATTTGCCATAACTAAAGCAGCTCTCCAGGATATTCTCAGACCTATCCTCCATAATGACTAGCACAATCCTCTACCACAAAAGTAAACTCACTCAGAAACTTTTGATCAAAGTCCAATTTCCACAGTGGTGAAAGAATTAAAAATGTCCACTGGACTTTCAAAAAACCCAATACCTAAAATCCTACCAGGCTTATCAATATTCTCCATTAATGTGAATGACTTAAATTGTCCTCTAAAGAGGCACAGGTTGGTTGATTGGATACAAAAACTTAGGCCAGATATCTGCTGCATACAAGAATCTCATCTAACCTTAAAAGATAAATATAGACTCAGGGTGAAGGGATGATCACCTATATTTCAGGCAAATGCAAATTAGAGAAAAGCAGGTGTTGCAATTCTATTTTCAGATACAACAGGCTTAAAACCAACAAAAGTAAGGAAGGATAAGAATGGTCACTTCATATACATTAAGGGTAATACTCTGATGAGATTTCAATTATTAATATTTATGCACCCAACCAGAATGCGCCTCAATTTATAAGAGAAACTCTAATAGACATGAGCAACTTGATTTCCTGCAGCTCCATAATAGTCAGAGATTTTAATACTTCTTTGGCAGTGTTGGAAAGATCCTCCAATAAGAAGCTGAACAAAGAAATTTTAGATTTAAACTAAACCATTCAACTTCTGGACTTAACAGACATCTACAGAGCATTTAATCCCAACAAAACTGAATACACATTCTTCTCATCAGCCCATGGAACATACTCCAAAATCGATCACATCTTAGGTCACAAGTCTAACCTCAGTAAATTTAAAAGAATAGAAATGATTCCTCGCATCTTCTCAGACCACCATGGAATAAAAGTTGAACTCAGTAGCAACAGCAATCTGAATACTCATACAAAAACATGGAAGTTAAACAACGTTATGCTGAATGATAGCTGGGTCATAGATGAGATTAAGAAGAAAATTGCCAAAGTTTTGGAACAAAACAACAATGAAGACATGAATTATCAGAACCTCTGGGATACTGCAAAGGCAGTCATAAGAGGGAAAATTTATAGCACTGCAAGCCTTCCCTAAGAGAACAGAAAGACAGAAAGTCAACAACTTAATGGGACATGATGAGCAACTGGAAAAGGAAGAACATTCCAATACCAAACCCAGTAGAAGAAAAGAAATAACCAAAATTAGAGCAGAATTAATTGAAATTGAAAACAAAAGGATTATACAACAGATCAATAAGTCAAAAAGTTGGTTTTTTGAAAAGGTCAAT
>CAUYPK010015637.1:0-31686 GCA_963574355.1 Loris lydekkerianus | reverse complement strand
TCTATTCAATTCCAAATGTCTATGTCTCTATTTTTGTGCCAGTACCATGCTGTCTTGACCTCTATGTCCTTGTAGTACAGCTTAAAATCTGGTAGGCTGATGCTTCTGGCTCTGTTTTTATTATTAAGAACTGCCTTAGCTATCTGAGTTTTTTCTGGTTCCATACAAAATGAGGCATTATTTTTTCCAAGTCTTGAAAGCACGATGTTGGTATTTTAATAGGGATGACATTGAATCTATACTGCTTAAGTAGTCAGGGGGAAAAAGAGAAGATGTTATGGTTTATCAAGAAAAATGTATATATATATAGTAATACATGTTGTATGTACCTATACATTATGTCTGTATAATACTATCATGCAAGATAGATGCTATAGAAAGGTCTATGTAAAATATTAAGTGAGTTGAGACTATGTCTCTACTTTTGAAAATTAGATAAATAAAGGGTGATAGAAAGAATAGTAGAGAAATGTTTGACATATCAGGGTATTCAGAACAAACTAGGCCAACTGTATCTGCTCCGAGTCCCCAATTCTGTGAAATTACATCAATTATTTTTATTTTAGTATACTTATTTTATTAAATAAGGTGTCTATTTTCCCAACTCCTATCCCCACCTGACACCAGGCACATATATGGATTTGACTAAATACAAGTAGTTGAAGTAGCTGAAATCTGAAGGAATAGCTGGAAATAATTTCAGTGGTGAGACATTTATTAAGCATCAATGGGAGCATAAAATGGATATATTTGAGTAGAATTTTTATTCAAAATATGGTTATTTTTGGTGGTTCAGTGGTGGAAAAAATAATAAAAATACGTGTGAATGAGTAATGTATTATTTTTATGACAGCTAGAAAAGACTCTGAATAATGATCCCTGCCCCTTTTAGTAAATAAGAATTTGCCCAGAATACTGATGTTTGTGCCCATCATAAGGAAAAATAATTCTGTGTTTGGGATATAATTTAATGTGCTAAACAAGGCAAGGCAGATCAGTTCTGATAAATAACATTTTTCAAGTCAGAAATTTAAATCATCAATAAAAGGTTTCAATAAAAGTATAATAAAACATGTTACCGGTAGAGGAACTAGATTGTACTAGCAACTATTGAATTTGTATAGAAGAAAATATAAGTGATTTCATTAATTATTAGAAAGTAACATGTTAACAATTTTATAGAACTTATTTGTAGTAAATACAGTGAATTTAATGAATATGATAATGATTCTACTATTAGATCAAAGTTATGTATAGCACGAAAGATTTACATTTTCCATATTCAGTCATAAAGAGATGTTAGATTATGAAATCATTTGGCAATCAACAATCATGAGGTTTTTTTTTTTTCTCTTTTGGATAATCACAAACTATCCTACAATAATGATAAAATGATATTCACAGCATCTTTTAGAGGACATAATGTTTTTCTAAATAATGCTGCAATTATAAGGGATATTTTAATATTCTTTGTGGTCTAACCCAGCCGAGCTCTGTGTGGTGTTACATTTTTCACTGTTATACTCTTGCTTAAAGGAGGTGACAAACTGTATAGTAACCCCTCAGAGATTGTACAAAACTGACTTGTACAGATAATATTTGCATCGGTGAGAAGATATTTAAAGTTAAATGTGAATTATGAACACTATTTCTTTCTCTACATCTGTATTAATTCCTTATAACTAAACGCGCCTGGGTTTTGTGAAGTTTAGTGACAAGCTTTGTGTAATGACATCATTTCAGAAAGTTATAAAATACTAAGGTATCATGAATAAAAAACATGTAAAATAATGGGTAAAGCACTATATTCAGAAACCATGTACTAAGTACCTTTGTGTATAGAATGTTGTGATTGTTGAAGCAACTTTAAAAGATAGGTTTTCTTTCTCCTAAGAATATATAATCTCAGACAGACAGTGATAAAAATGACATATGTAATAAGACTAAAAAAGTAAGCATATTATATATATATATATATATACATTTTTACATCTGTGATGCCTTCCCCCATATAAATATAAAAGAAGCCCAGAAAAGTAGAAAAATCTTAAGGGAATATCTGGAAAAAAAGAAAACATAACCAGAGAAGTTAAAAAACCTACTATCATCCATTAAGTGTAATCGGGTAGTTACAACTGTAGGTAGATCTCTCCCATTTCAATTTATTGTTCTTTCTGTTATCATATAAAATACAAAAAAGGTGTGCAAACAGGAAAAAGTTAATGGTAAAAAGCAACAGATGATCAAATTTTATTACAGTATTATGATGTTATTACATTAGTTATAAGGTTTTCTTTTAAATAATTTCCTTTGTAAATGAAGTATTTCAACATTTTCTCATAGGCATTAAGTTGTTAATTACTCTTAATTTTTCTCAGGAATGTTTGGCATTATTTAAAAAATCCTTTTATTTTTTATTAAGCTATTTAAAATAAATCCTCAATGTGAGCATCGAGTACTCTATAACATGACTTAGTTGACTAACAGAAACCCATTTACTCAGATCCAATAAATCACTGAGTTCAGTGAGATAGCTTTGGACATTAAGAGGAAATATTAAGTCTTCTAGTAAGGTAATGAGCACCTGCTACTTGCTATTTTGTTGTGAAAATTTTAGTAAATTGTATTCATCTTTTAGTGTAAAATTTTCTTATAACATTAAAATGAGTTAATAGTGTCATTATTTTACACAAAGCACTAAATATTTTATTTTCTTCTAACTCAAATTAGACTAAAACATTAAAATATGATTTCCATGAAACACTGTATTTCTTGATTTAAATCAGCAGGGGACTGTAAGTGACTTTGCCATCAGACAAGATGGCCACACCCTGAATCAAAGCATTTAATTCTAGAAGTGGCGCTCAAATAAATGTGTGTGTACTTATTGTTACAAGTAAACTCAATTGAGATGAAGGAGTGACTATATTTATATGCTTACTGATTTTAAGAATAAATTGTTTCATTTGGATTTTCTCGATAACTAAGAATAATATAATTGGTTTTACAGAGAAAGAAATTTTGTTTTGAAAATACATTCTATGTATGTTATTTCCTGAGTTAAGTCATATATGGCTTTGACTATAGTACTAAACCTTAAAATTACATGAAATGATAAGTGTGGGCAATTCTGCTAGATTCTTGAAGTCTTATTAAACTGTTATAAGTTGCAATTCCCCAAACCGTGTATGTATATTGTAATATGCATATTTATTTTAGTGTGCTCAGATTCTAATTCTATGCTTAAATAAATTTCTATTAACTGAAAATGATCTTTATGTGTGGAAGGATCCAAAAGAAGATTATGTTGCTATTAGTCATAAAATAGTTTTCTGTAAGCATAATGCATCATTTGTGAACATTATATGGATACTAATTGCATAATAGCTCTATTTGTTCTACTTTAAAAGAGAAAGTAACTGCGATTCTAAAATTTTTTTAAAGGAACAATCTCTTAAATTCAATTAACTATTCATGATTGTATTCAAAATACCATCTCTCTATATAAAACAGTTCTTAATGGAATACATATTTGACACTGACATTATATGGAAAAGAAAATTCATTTTACTAAGAAATCACAATTGTTACACTAAAACATTACTTCCTGGAACTTTCTAAGAATCAAAGCTATAACGTGACTATGACATCAACCTTCATAGGTGTCAGAGCATTAGTATGTGGAAATGTTAGAGAAAAATTGCAGAATTGAGTGAATAAACTTAAAAACATTGAAGTGATCTAAGTTGTATGTGATGGGGCCAGAGCCAGAGAAATAATAGTAAAAATGCAGATAGATGCCTGTATTTGCAAAATAATTTATAAGTAGAAATGTCTCCAATTGGTGGGTGATTAGATATCTATGGGGGAGAGAGGTATGAGTAAAAGATAAAGCTTGAATCGCTAGCTTGCCTACTGAGAATGGTGATGCTGTCCATTAAAGTGGGAAACACGGGAAACAACCTTGGGGAAACACATTGAGTTAAATAGTTAACATGTTGGTATATTCAAAAAGAAACATCTGAGTGGAGAATATTGTGGCCCAGAGCTCAAGCAGGAAACCTGCATCAGATATGGAGTAAACAGCAATTGAAGCTCTCAAGCAGGACGTGGGGTTATCCAAAGTGAGCGTGTAAAGAGAAAAAAGCAAAAGAGGAGTAGTTAGGAACAGTATTTGCAAGCTGCTATAGCAAAATACCGTAAGCCAGGTGGCTTAAACCACGGAAATTTAAGGCTGAGAAGTCCAAGATCAAGGTGGCAATTGATTCGATGTCTGATGAGGGCTGTTCTGACTTGTAAACAAATCATTGCCTTCCTACTACATTTTCACTTGCGGGGGAGAGAGAGAGAGACCGCTCTAGGCATCTGTTTTTAAGGACAGGTATCCTATTGGATTGGGGCTCACATTTATTACCTAATTTAACCTTACTTTCTCATAGCTCTGTCTCCAAATACAGTCACATTGAGGCTTAGGATGTCAGCACATGAAGTTTGCCAGGGGGTTGGGGTTGGGGGTGGGGGTGGGGAGACACAATTCCATCCACAGAGGAAATTAAATCTGTAAAGCACCTAGACAAGTAGGGGGAAACCAAAGCCCAGCCCCACCATGACGTTTTAATAAGGAAGACGTGATCAACATTTCCAAGGCTAAATCCAAGACAAGAATGCAAGCTTTTCATGACCACTAGGGTTGTCAACAAGGAAGTCTCTGGCAAGCCCAGCCATGATATTTATAGGACAGATATAAGGTAGAAACAAAACTACTTAGAAATTAGGAGGTTGGAGGTAAGAAAATTAAAAAAATGATATTGAGCAAAGTAGCAAAGCACATAAGCCGTGTGAACGTGTTCAGATAAAACGCCGTTTGTAGTCCACCCTTCAAGGAAATTTTGGAACTCCTTTTTAGGAGTTGCTATCAGTCCTGGCATTATACTAGACCTGACAATTAAGTTTATGAACTGGTCCTAGAAAACGTGCTTCATACCTCATTGCTGAATAGCACTGTGGTCACCAGATGGCCAAGAGCAGTACTTCACGGGTGACCACAGTAGTATTCTGCTGTGACATGTGTAGCACGTTTTGTGGGATGAGTTCGTGAACTTGTCAGATCGAGTATATTGTGATTTGTTACTTTTTTTGTGTCTCTGCTTAAAAGGAAACAGAGTTTAGCAGGGTGACTGAAATCTCTGAGAATAGGCCTCATGAATTATCTCTGAAAGATCAAAACATACATACTGATTCAAAGCCATGGTTTATTCTGAGCTCACCCTGCTTACTAGAATTTCTTCTTCTGTAAGTCCTTGGTCTCGGAGATTTTAAGAATGAATCCACAGAACACAGATCACTGGTAAGACAGGATTTATTTTACACAAAAGAATATAGAAAAAGCACCAGAAATCTTGGCAGAGGGAAAAACTTAACTCAGAAAATCTCCATTCTGCCTGGGCTCTTTGTCTAGGGTATAGTCACATGGGTCCTTTGTAGTTACTTTTGGCCAGGACTTAGTAACAAATGAATGGATTCAGTCCCTTCTTGAAATTGTCCAGGCCTAGGAAACTTAACATGAAATTCACCAAGCCCTGGGAATGAGGGCTTCCCTGCTCACCTCAAGTGCAAGAGGAGGAGAAATCACTGTGCTCCAGTGCTCCAGGAGCTGGCCACCTGGAGGTGTCCCCAGCAGTTGTGTAGCCCTGAGGCCATTGGTGCCTTCTGTGGTCTGCCTCTGCTTCTGTGGTCTTCCTCTGCTGGCTGACACGCACCAACATTCCCAGGGCGGAGACAGTAGGTGTTCCCCCCAGCTCTGGGTCTGCTGGCTGAGCACCACCGGCCTTGTATCAGTGTTGGATTTTGATAGAGCTAATATAAAACAACCACATGTACAGATCATTATAATATGAAACCTTGCTCAAGTCATCAACAGACACATTTGGGAATAATTCTAATACATGTATGAATTATAAGTTTATGATGGACTTTTTCTTTGCCTGGTTGTAACATTTTATGTTAGAGTTTAAAGATATCCCCAGTAAGTACTGTTCAGCACTGCGAGCTTGCAGGTAGTTTCCATTTTGTGTTGCTATTTCTATCTGGGTTCCACAGAATTCACGGGAAAGGGTCGCCAAAGGATTGCAGAGACCCAACCTACAGGCATGTGCTCCATAAAAGGACACTTTTATGCTTCTAAGCAAAATAAATCATTTTTATACACCAACTACTAAGAGAATGAGAACAAGAGAGGCAATATCAATTTAAAATGTAATTAAAAAAGCAAAAGCATTAGATTTTTCCTCTTTTAAAATGACTCTCTCCTCCATTTTCTCCTTTCTTTCATACCCCATTGTTAAGATTCCTTAATCTATTTTAGCTGTTGTGCCTTTAAGTTTCTTTTTTTATATAACCTCAGGCATTTTTCTCACTCTGATGTCTCATTGGTAAACTTTGCTGGCCCAACTGATCATTTGTACTCCTAAAAGCAAACTCAAATTAGATATTTAAGTGTCTCTTTTATTTCAAGTGAAAGATTTATAGTATTTTTTTTTTAAGTATTGGATTTTTCATACCAATATTTATAGAGTAAGGCCTTTCCTCACTCCAAGTCAAACTGGAAACAATAACAACAACAACAACAACAACAAAACAATAAAATGGGAATTGACCAATCACTCATATTTTCCAATATATCTTGACAGTCATAACTTAGCATCTCTAACCTAAAATTATTTCCCATTGATTGCAGCATAATATTCTGGGGTAGGGTTTGCCTGAGGCTTGTTTCCAGACTTTCCAATCTTTTCTGTAAATCATTGTTAACTTGGCTTTAACTCTCTGCTCTTTATACCAATTTCTCAGGAATTCTTTGAATTATGTCTGCATTGTGCCTTTGTGCAGTTTTGAAACCCCATCTGGATGATGTTTTCTAATAATGGCCAGAGTTTGTAAGCCACTTGGGCCATTTGTCCTGTGTGATTGTGTTCAGATTTCCCAGGCAACTTCCAGCTGCACTGATACCCAGACATAATCCTGCGGAGTAGAACAGAGTTGCTGCAGCTTGGTGGCGAGCCCCTACGGAATTAACATGTGTTATAAAATAGTAATTTTAGTAATTTTGAAATATACAATACATTATTATTATCCACTATGGTCACCGTGCAGTACAATAGATCACTAAAACTTATTTCTCCAGTGTAACTGCAGCTTCGTTCTTTTTGATCAACTTCTCCTCTTTCCCCTGCCCCAGCATCTGGCAATTTATCTTTGTATGATGTTTACTTCTTCAGATTCCTTATGTATGTGAGATTATGTAGTGTTTGTCTTAAGTGCAAATTATCATCATCTTTCAATGGCTGCCATTGTTTGAAGGTAGCATAACTTTAAAAATTATAATAATATTCTAGTGTCATTCACAAGCTATTATTTTTCTCCTTAGAGAAACACTGCCCGTTTGAAACATAATGCAAGGAAAAATGTTAGCCATCCTGGTCATTTTTAATTTTCTATCAGTCACGTTTAAAAAAAACACAGGCAAAGCTCAGTGCCTGTAGCTCAGCAGCTAGGGCGCCAGCCACATACACCATGACTGAGGGTTCAAACCCAGCTGGTGCCTGACGCCAACAATGACAACTACAACAAAACCATAGCCAGGCATTGTGGCGGGTGTCGGTAGTCCCAGCTATTTGGGAGACGAAGGCAAGAGAATCACTTAAACCCAAGAGTTTGAGGTTGCTGTGAGCAGTGACGGCCACAACACTCTACCAAGGGTGACATAGTAAGACTCTGTCTCAAAAAACAAAACAGGCAAAACTACTTTTAACAACATTTTACTTATCTGGATATGATACAGGACAGGTGGCACCCCAGCCAGCTCAGCCTGCAGCTGCAGTTGGCAGAGGCTGGGAGAAGGAGGGGGTGTAGGAGGCTCCCGTAGCTGGAGGGTCCAGAAAACTGCCGGGGAGACACCAGCACCTTAGGTCTCCCTCCCCTTGCACTTGTGGCTGTGCAGAACTCCACTTTTCCTAGACATGGTCAATTTTACATAAGTTTCCTAGGTCTGGTTAATTTCATATGTTTCCTAGGCCTGGGAATAAAAGGATAGTAGCCATTCATTAACTGAGTTCACGCATAATGTAAGTGTAGGGGACACATGCCAGCTAAATGTAACAACTGAGTTCCAGCACCACGCCGCTGAATGTTAACACCTGCATTCTGGATAAATGACCTCATGCAATTTTATATAGAGAGAGGACAAAGAGGCCTGGGAGAGACAGAAGGAGCCAGAGAGCTTTTTCCTAGACCTGGGTTCTCTCTGCCAGGAGCTTTGGTGTTTTTGTATTCTTTTCTATAAAAATCCATCCTGTCTTACCATTGATCTGTGGTCCACGAATTCATTCTTTGAATCACCAAGACCAAAAACCCTGGAAGACAAAAGTCCAGTATCAGATATATCCAAAATATTATCACAATATCAATATAAAAATGTAGCAAATATCTTCTACTCTTTTTTACTTACCAAGTCTTTGAAATCTGGTGTATATTTTACATTGTTGCAGTATAGCCTATATGAATATTCTAATGCTGAATAGCCACATTTAATTAATTACTGGCTGCCACCCTGGACAAGGTAGTATTAGTGTGTCAAACAACAACAACAACAATCTATCTAGCCAGGCACAGTGGCTCACACCTGTAATCATAGCACTTTGGCACATAGGCAGGTGGATCACTTGAGCTGAGGAGTTCAAGACCAGCCTGAGCAAGAGTGAGACCTCATCTCTCCTAAAAATAGAAAAATTAACTGGACGTTGTGACAGGTGCCTGTAGTACCAGAAAAGCGAGAGAGGGAGAGGGAAAGATGGAGAAAAGGGAGAAGGGAAACAGAAACAGAGAGATTGAAGACAGAAGAGAGAAAACCAAAGAAAAATAAATGTGGCATATCTTACACATAAGCATTTTGTAGTTTAAAAATTATCATCTATGCAATGATCCAGTTACATCATTTTATACATTTAAAGTAATATTTAAAGTCACAATTATTAATTTCCTGGTCATAACCAACATTAGTCATACTTTTATTATACAACATTCTGAAGGCTAGTTACTACAAATATATAAGATGAACAAGAAACAGTTTATTTTCTCAACTCTGAAATTCAACAGGAACACCCACTTGCAAAACAGGTGGGTGTTCCTGGTGACACTACCTATTTCACGAGGTAGTGAAATAGGGCCAGCCTCAGGAATAGATGCTGAGCAGAAATCACTTTGGAATTACTCCCAGATACAGGAGTTATTGAGGCCAGACTCTTCTGCTAAGGAGAGAATGTACCAGCAAAGACTCAAAGTGTGAGAAATTGCATGCATTTGGGGGATGAATAGAGATGGAAAAGCAAACTGGAAATAAGTGAAGTAGGGGCTAGATCTTGACACTTTATGAACACAATACTGATGATAACAAGACACTGGCGGTGGTCCGGGGATCACCGGATTTGAATTAGAAAGATTGTTTATGCAGCTGAGTGCATGATATGTTAAGAAGTAGGATGAGAAGCAAATCAGTGCAATCAGTGGTATTTTGGGATCAGTGATTAAAATCTCAAGAATTTCATTATCAAATTGATGTCACATTGGTAACTTGAAATTGGATCATGGTAGAAATCAGATATTGCAAAGTTACAAATTACACTGTACCCCGCGTCACCACATACACAGATACACAAACACACAAACTCATACACACAACACACTGTCACCTTATCTCAGAGAGCTGGTTTTTAATTATTCATCAGAATGCTGCTAACTACAGGCTGAAAACTTCTAAGTCATGATTTTTTTGAGGGACTGTACAAGGGCAATTGGGTAAATAAGAATGTATTGATTTAAACTCTTAGAAGAAAGACTCAACACACTTTTTTGGAGGATAAATCTTACCATTTTCTAAAACAGATACCCATTTTGCAATCTAAAACAAATCCAAAATTAGCATTAGTAATAATCTTATCAAAAATTTTTCTGTGATTTATGAAGGAAACATCTAAGTAAATAAATTGGTGATAATTTTACCTTTGTCAAACTTCAGATATTTAAGAGAAAACTCTCTTCCATCTTCAGAGATTTTTTTGTTGTTGTTGTATGTTTGTTTTTTAGAGACTGAGTCTCACTTTGTCACCCTGGGTAGAGTGCTGTAGCGTCACAGCTCACAGCAACCTGCAGCTCTTGGGCTTAGATGATTTTCTTGCCTCAGCCTCCCGAGTAGCTGGGACTACAGGTGCCCGCCACAACGCCCAGCTACATCTTCAGAGGTTTTATGTAACATTTTATTATAGTAGAAATGATTTACATACATGATACAACAAAATAAAAATAATTTCTTTTTTTTAATAAAAATAATTTCTGACAAATTTGTTGCAAAATTTTTCAGCTACTCAAGTAAAACAAAATTAGCCATTTAAAGCTTTTAAAATTACATTTTAACTTTTTTCTTACTGTTGAAAAATGTAGACTTTAAGAATATCAAACTAAGCTGAACAAAGATCTGAAAACATGTGTTTAATGGCATATATACCTTTCACATTTCCATTGTCACAAATCATTTTAATCAAAATCACCTTTATAAGAAGTATCTACATGGGGAAAACCAGGCACTGAATAGGGGACCACTCAGCATTTCTCTTTTTAATGATTGCATCTTTGCTAGACTATATGAAGCGGGAACACTTTCTTTTGAGATCAAGGGTTTATCATTTTGATATAATGGATGAGTTTTTTACTTAGAGGGTTGGCACATTTCACCCCAAAAGGATATTATTTTTGTGAAGTCTCATTAAAAGTGCAGATTTTTTTTTTCCTAAACATTGTAGACCTTTGACAGTCAACTAAAAATGTATAATTATTTTGAATATCGTTTCCCTACATTTGAACAACAGGTTAAAGTGCTATTATACACCCCACTGTTTTATCTTAATAGTCTGTTAGAAAAATATTTTGAATTAGCACTGTGTCCTGGTGCTTATAATTTAAAATGTAGCACAATTTCACAGATACTACATATGTACGAAATAAACAGTGTCAGTAAAAGATTTTCATATGATATATACTGCCTCTTTAGTCTGTGTTTCCCTGTGTTTTGGGAAATATCAATTGGCTTTTGTTTTGATTTGAAACTTAACTCAGGAAGTTATTATTTGTGGAAATACAAGATTTTTTGAGACATTTTGGTAAATTATATTTATCTATTTCGATCATGTTTATTCCCCTAAAGCCAGCCTACTTGGTCACCTTTTTAGCAAAGTACTCCATGTTTTTTTCTTCCAAAAACTCTTCACTCTTGCTTCCTGTTCCAATAAAGCAGAATAAATTGAATCTGAAATTCCCTAGGCCTGAATTTATCTCATAATTTGTGTTACATGGCCCGTTACTATTTTTTAATGCATGGATGGCTACTCAAAAAATACAAATATCTGAAAGCGTTAAGATTTGATTCTACATTATGCTTCTGTCACCAGAGAAGCAAAATATCCTCACATTTTGAAGAAAATAACATTCTAAAAGTGTTAGTGGATTTGAACCAATAGGCTTTTATGAACAATTTTATCAGTGTTTTAAAATTCTGCTTGAGCTGAGACATGTCTTCAGGATGCTGCAATTTTGTCATTAAGAACCATTATGTTTCTTTCAATAACTATCAGAGACCCCAGATAGTTAGAGATGGATGAATTCCCTATGTTACCTACCAAACAAAAACTACTTTTGCTGCCAGATGCTATTATATAAATATTGGTATGTATGAGTGGAATTTGGTATAAGACATGCTTTTATCATTTATCATGTGTTTATAAATATATAGATGTAAATTTAGGGACAGACCATGATTTCACCACTATTATGCTAAGCCATTCTATAGAAAATACGACACAAAATTATAAAGACTGGAGGAAGGTACACATCACCTCGGCTCTGACTTTGCCAGTTCATTGGACCTTGAAATCTACCTGTAGGAGTTGAATCCATAATTAAAGCATACTCAGAGATTTGTGATGCGAATATATTTTTAACTTAATCGGACTGGAGTCTCACAGAGTGCTACTGTCCAAAAATATCTTCATTTTGAAGCGCTCATTCCTTATGCATCCCTGGCCATATAATTTTAGTACTTTTTAATATACACAAAGCATCTATCAATGATAAAAGAATGATTTTTAAAAAAGAACAAATACCAAAACCTTGCATTTGTTATGTTCTTATAATAGTGGTACAACCTGCTGAGCATAACAGATTAAATCGTTCTGAATCTGTCAGCCATCTAGCAAGTAAACTCACATATTAAATCTATTAGAAGAAGGAGTGTAAACACATTGACTCTAAAAGTTCTGGTACTTTATGTTTGAAACAAGTTCCAGATAAAACACCATCTGAAATGCAATTGAATAATTCTTCATAATGAAATATTACACCTCATTACACCTATTGATGAGCTTAAAAATGGTCTGTGAATATACAATGTTATGAGCAAATTATCTTTGTAGTTTTTATTTGTAAGCATTTCCGAGGTTATGGGTAAAGACGTTATAAATCGGGTAGTTTTAAAATATATCTGTAAGACTTAATATTGAAAAGATTTCAGTACAATTCAAAGTGATCTGCAGATGAAATGCATCACTTATCAATATCTAGTACTTTTGTAGCGATAGAAAAAAATCCATTCTAAAATTCTTATGGAATCTCTAAGAATTTTAAATATCCAAACTGGTTTTGAACAAAGAACTATGATAGAGGCTTTATTTTTCCTTATTTCAAAACTTACTATAAAGCCACAGTAATCAGTAGAGTATGATACTGGAATAAAGGCATGTATAGGTACCAGGGAAATGAATAGAATAGAATAGAATAGAAATACCAGAAATAAATACTCACATACAGGGTTTAATTTTCAACATGAGCAGCAAAGCCATCTATGGGGAAAGAATAGTCTTCAACAACTGATGAAGTTTTTTGGGAAAACTGGACAGCCACATACCAAAAAAAAAAATGATCTGGGACCCTTACCTTACATCATATGTACAAAAATCAATTCAAAACATATTAATGACTTAAAAGTAAGAGCTAAAACTATAAAATTCAGAAGAATATTTAGGAATAAATCTTTATGAGACCGAATTAGACAATGACTTTTTTTTGTACATGACAACAAACGCAAAGGTGACAAAGAAAAAAGTAGGTAAATTGGACTGTATTAAAATTTAATACTTTTATGTATCAAAGAACATTTTCAACAGGGTAAACAGACAATGCAGGAAGTGTTGGGAAATAATTGCAAATCAACTATATAATAACAGGTTAATAATCATAATATGTAAAGATGGAAGCAATCCAAGTGTCTATCCATTGATGAATGGATAAATATAGTAATCCACTATATTTATAGTGAATATATATGCAATGGAATATAGTTGAAAAAGAATGAAAACTCTGACACACGAAAGAGAACGGGTGAACCTAAAATACTTTATGTGATATGTCAGTCATAACAGGGAAAGTATTGTATGATTCCACTTATATGAATTATTTGTAACAGTCAAATTTATAGATACAGGAAGAAAAATGGTGGTTGTCAAGGGTTAGGGGAAGGAGTAACAGGGAATTTGCATTTAATGGGTTCAGAGTTTCAACTGGGGAAGATGAAAAAGTTGTGGAGACAGGGGCTGGTGACAGCTGCCTAAGAATGTGCTACTTAGGCATACACTTTAAAATTAGTGACATTGGGGTCAGACTTGGTGGCTCATGCTTATAATCCCGGCCCTTTAGGAGACCAACGCAGGAGAATTGCTTGAGCTCAGGAATTTGAGGATGGAGGGAGCTATGATGACTCCAGCCTGGGAAACAAAGTCAGACTCTGTCTCAAAAAAAAAAAAAATCATTGAAATTGTAAATTTTACATTATGTAAATACATTATGCATGTTAATTCACAATATTAAAAGATTAAAATATATATGCAAATACTGTGCAAAATATATGGAATATAAGATTCACTTATTTATATTATACCAATAATTTTATTTACTAAGTAGAATGGAGAGATTTATACTATTGTTCTAGATGCCCAGGAAGCAATTAGTTATTCATTATGAATCAATTTTTTTCTTTTAATGGATTAAAATCAATTAGTGCACTCCAGGAGCTCCCCACTAATGGATAGAGATTGTTCATACATTTCAGACAAATCTACCTATTTGTTCGGAGCCAAGCTCATCATTTATTCATTACCAGTAGTTACAGAGAAAATTTTCACCCTGTTCCTTGCCATGGTATTTTTTACATCTCATCCTCTCATGCTATTCTTTCCCTAAACCTTCTAAGACCTGAATATAAAAAAGATGCCTTTACCATAGCCTACTTTTGATCTCTCACGTTATCATAATTAGCTTGCGCTGATAATGGGAAGGACTTCAGGTCTCCCCACCACCCACTTAAACAGCTTGCAAGCTTCCAGTTGCTATGCTATCTGTATTAACTTCGCATCCAGACATTTCTGGGTTCTGCTCACTATTCCCCTACTTACCTCACAACTGGATTCCCGCCTTCCCACACAGGAGAAGCTGCTCTTGCCAATGTTGGTATTAGCGTGTGTGTTACCAATAAACCAAACGAAGAGCTTTTCGTCTATTTAAATTAATGTCTCCTCACTATGAAAAGTTGCTCACTATCCCTCCAACGTAAGTGCTTGTTTTCTTTGGTTTTATAGTCACATTTCCTGGAAATCTATTTATCTGGTCACTCCTTAATTTTCTTTATTGAGTTCCTTAGTCAACACATTAAGGTTGAAGTTGCTCAGAGTTCTGACTTACCACTTTTATCTTCCCATCCTACCCACGTTCCTTTGGACATTGCAGTTTCTATAGTGAGATAATCTAGCTGACACCTCCAGACCAGACTTCTCAATCACACAACAGCCCATCCTTGGCCTGCTGGACACCCTCGCTGGGGTTCTTTTCTGATACTTCAATACCATTCATTCAAACTTAACTTTTCATGTGTCGAGGGCAACTCCTATTCTGTATTTCTTACATCATGAAATCACCAAGTACCCAGTTGCTACAGCAACAATAAAATCTGCCCCTCCTAAAAAAATTATCCTCCTTGCTTTTATTCCTGGAAGAATCAAAGCTCATCTTGAATGAAGCATTCCCCTAAATGGTCCATGTTGTTCATCCTCATGAAGAGTCTTCTAGTTCAGGCCAGCATTATTTCTAGATAACACAGCAATTTTCTATGTGACGTCACACTGCTCTCTGCCTCTTACTCCAGTCTCTGTACTAGGCAGCAAGAATATTCTTCCTAAAGTGTAAAGCTCATCCTGAAATCATTTTAATGGTCCCTCAGTCCCCCTCAAGATATCAAATTCCCCCCTCTTAACAAGTTTCTCTCTCAAACAACTAGTATTCTAGCCTAACAATATTTATTTACTTATTTATTTGGCTTCGTTTTGTTCTTTACTCTAAATTACAAATTTGTCATACCAAACTCTTATCTGAAGACATCGCATTCTTCTTGCTTTTTGGTCTTGGTAACTATTATTCACTCACTTTAGGTCATGACACTCACCTGCACTTCCTGCCACATTCATTCTTTCTCCCAGTCCTTTTCCTTCCAAGCCCCTAGGCTGGTGTTACTGGACTTGCCTGGGTTTTCCTGTACAAGCTCATCCATCTCCAACGTACCACTTACCATTGTCTCATGTAATTCCTTGTATATTTCTCTGCATCCTTCTTTAGATTAAAGAATTACTTGGGTCTCGGATACCATCTGTATTCCACTTTTACTGCCGCTGTAACAAATTACCACCGTGTAATGGCTTAAAACAATACAAAGTTCTCATCTTCCAGTACTGTAACATGTATAACATCTAACACACATGTTCAGGGCAAAAATCAAGGCACCAGTGCCAGGGCTGCATTCCTTATGAAATCCTAGAGAACAATTTGATTCCTTGCATTTTCAGCTTCCAGACGCCATCCCAGAATTATTTGGCTTCCTCTACCTTTAATGGCAGCAACGTAGAGCCAAGTCATTATTAATCTGTTTTCTGCTTCTCTTTTTTTCTGCCTCTCTTTGCATTTATAAGATTGGGCTCATCAGCCCTATGGAATCATCTTCCTATCTCAAGGTCCTCTGATTAACAATCTTAATTCCATTTTCAAGTCTAATTCCTCTTTGCCATGTAACCTAATACATTCACAGATTCTGGGGAATTACGATGTGGGCATTTTTTGGAAGGGGACAGTATTGTCCCTACCGCACAGCTAATAGTCTAGCAGGTCTGTTTTACCTGTGACCCACGGACTGCCTGGAGATTATTTGAGGACAGTTTTCTCTATCTGTGGTATCAGATATCACAAAAAGTATGCACAGACCTTTTCTTTTGCTCATCATCTTTTGTTAGTGTTTGTGTATTTAATATGTGGCTCAAGACAACTCTTATTCTTCTAATCTATGGCCGAAAAGAAAAAAAGTTTAGACACCCCTGGATATGTTTTTATCTTCCCATAATTCATATGTTGAAGATTAACCATCAGTGTGATCCAATTAGGGGAAGGGCTTCAGAAGGTGGTGAAATCATGAGAGCAGAATCCTCATGAAGAGATTAGGGCCTTATGAACCAGGAAGTGGGCCCTGAACTTGATCTTGGACTTCCCAGCCTCTAGAACAATGTTTTTTGACCTTTTTTTATCGCACAGCACACTTAATTTATGTTGATCCAAGAAAAGAGTAATAAAAAAAGAATAAACTTCCTCTCCTTTGAACTTCTTTTGAAAATAATTTCATTAATAATCTTTAAAAATGTTCATGGCATACCACTTGAGAAATCAGTGTTCCAGAGCTTTGGGAAATAATATTTCTGTTGTTTTAAAGTTGCCCAGTTTATAGGAATTTGTTAACTCAGTCTCACCAAACTAAAATGTATACTGAGTACATAACATGATCTGAATTTATATTTTATGAATGAAACAACAGTCAATAAATTCCAAAAGAGAGTAAATTCACACATTTAAAACTTAATGTTTGTGTAATACTTACAAAAATTATTGCACAGTAGTAGCCTTACTGTGTATCAGTACAACATGGGATAGTACAAGCTATAGATAATGTGGTAATTCAAAACAAGAGACCGACATCTTTGCCTCAGCTCTGCTTCACACTATTTTTGATTTTAAAAAATTAATTGTCTCTTTCTAGGAATCACGTTTTTTTTCTTTGATTTGATTTGTTTTTCTTCTGTAACATGGTGGTTGAAGTGAGGATATGCTTAGCCCATAAAAACATGAAGTTCAAATTAGATAATATATTAAAAATTCTTCTTTAAGCCTCCATACACAATTATATTGTGAATTGTGCTCTGATAAATAAACGTTCTGGTGCAGGTGGTTTATTTTTTATTTATTTATTTATTTTTTTGAGACAGAATTTCACTTTGTTCCCCTCCATAGAGTGGCACGGTGTCATAGCTCACTGCAACCTCATATCCTGGGTTCAAGATATGCCTTAGCCTCCTAGGTAGCTGGAACTATACGCTCCTGCCACAATGTCTGGCAATTTTTAGATTCATGGCCTCATTCTTTTTCAGGCTGGTCTTGAGCTACTGAGCTCAGGCAATCCACCTGCATCAGCCTCCCAGAATGTTGGGACTACAGACATGAGCCACTGCACCTGGATCTGCAAGTGTATTTTTGATAAAAATAACTCATTATCCTTTGGATAGATATCCAATAGCAGGATTTCTCAATTGAATGGTACATCTACATTCCTTTCTTTGAGGGCACTTCATATTGTTTTCCATACAGGTTGTACTCATTTTCAGTCACATCAACAATAAATAAGCATTCTTTCTCTCTGCATCCATACCATATCTGTTGTGTTTTGACTTTTTAATAATGATCATTCTGATGGGGTAAGGTGGAATCTCATTGTGATTTTAATATGCATTTCCTTGATGATTAGTGATATTGAGCATTTTTTTCTTTTACATATACAGGCCATTTCTCCATCTTCTTTTGAAAAACTTCTGTTTCTGTGTCTTGTACACTTTTTGATGGGATTGTTTGTGTTTTCCTTGCTTATTTGTTTGAGTTCTTGTAGGTTCTAGATCTCAGCTCTTCATTGGAAATGCAGTTCACAAATATTTTCTTCCATACTGTACATCATCTGTTTACTCAGTTGGTTATTTTCTTTGCCATGAAGAAACTTTTTAGTGTAGTTAAGTGTCATTTATTTACTTTTGTTATTGTTGTACTTGCCTTTGGGATCTTAGTCATGAATTCTTTGCCTAGTCTAATGTCTAGACAAGTTGTTCCAACATTTTCTTCTATAATTTTTATGTTTTCATACCTCATGTTTAAGTCTTGATCCAACTTGAATTAATTTTTGTATGTGATAAGAGGTATGGCTCCTGTTTCATTTTTCTGCAGGTGGCAATCCAATTGTCCCAGCCCCATTAATAGAAGGGGGCTTCCTTTTCCCAGGGTATGTTGTTGCCTCATTTGTTGAAGATCTTTTGGTTATAGCTATCTGGTTTTATTTCTGGGTTTTCTATACTATTTCACTGGTTTGTGTCTCTATTTTCTTATCAGGACCATCATGGTATAGTTATTATATCCTAAGTATAATTTAAGTCAGGTAATGTGATGCCTTCACATTTCTTCTTTTTCTTAGGATTGCTCCGGCTATTTGGTGTGTTTTGGGTTTCAAATGAAGCTTAGGATTATTTTTTCAAGGTCTGTAAATAAGATCTTGATATTTTAATGGGAATTTCATTGAATCTGTAAATCATGTTTGGCAGTGTGGACATTTTAATAATGTTGATTCTGGAAATCCATAAGCAAGGGACAGTTTCCATTTGTTTATGTCATGTGCTATTTTCTATCATCAGTGTTTTATAATTCTTCTTGTAGAAATCTTTCACCACCTTGGTTAAGTCTATTCCTAGGTTTTTTGTTTTTTTTTTTTTTAATATATTGTGAATGGTTTTGAATTCTTGATTTGACTCTCATTTGACTGTTACTAGTATTCAAAAATGCTACTATTTTGTATGCATAATTTTGTAACTTGAGATTTAGCTGAATTTATTTATCAAGTTTAGGAATCATTTACTGTAGTCTTTAGAGTTTTCTAGACAAAAAAATTAAGAAGAAATTAATCCTCCATAATTCATTTTATAAAGCTGGTATCTCCGCAATACCAAAGCCAGGAAAGTAAACAACAACAACAACAAAGAAAACTACACATCATTATCCCTTATGAATACATATGCAAAAATCCTCAACAAAATGCTAGCAAACTGAATTCAGCAGCACATCAAAAAGGTAATTGACCATAATCAAGAGGGTTTCATTCCAGGGATGCAAAGATGGTTCAACTTTTATAAATCAATAAACATGACTCACCACATAAACAGATGCACAAAAACTATATTATCATCTCAATAAATGAAGATAAAACATTCAATAAAACCCAGAACTCATTCATGTTTAAAAAAAAAAAAAAGAAAGAAAAGAAGAAACCTTGAAAAACTAGGTATCGAAAAACCATTTTCTCAAAGTTATAAATGCCAAACATGACAAACCCACAGCCAACATTATTGTGAATCTGGAAAAGTTGAAAGTGCTTCTCTTGAGAACGGAACAAGTCAAGGGTGCCTGCCTGCTATCACCATTTCTACTGAACATAGTGTGGGATATCCACAGTGCAATCAGGCAAGAGAAAGAAATAAAGAGCTTCCAAATCTGGAAAAAGGTGAAAATATTCCTGTTTGCTTACAAATTTCCTGTCTTTATAAGGATACCAGTTATAACCGATTAAGGCCCACTCTAGTGATCTCATCTTACCTAATTTCATCTTTACCAACTCTGTTCCAAATAAGGTAACATTGTGAAGCACTAGGGGTTAGAATTTCAACATATGAACTTTTGGCAGAATATAGTTAAACCTGTCTCAAGCATCTTCATAAAATACATATTTAATTACTGAATCATAAAAATTACAAATACATAAATAAGATGAACCATAATTGTTGAAATTTCCCTTTACAAATACTGCCTTTTGTTAAATTTGGTCAAGAATGTTTTTCCTTTGTAATTGCAGAAATAATACAATACTTATAAAAGAACTAGATTGACATTTACAGCATTAATGAATTATCCAAGTTAGTTACTCAAAATATGTAAATTAAGGAAAGTAAAAAAAAAAATTTAAGTGTTTTAAGTATTGTGAACAATATGCAAATGATCTAAGGTTTATTTGTAGTTTAATATTTTGGTAAGCCAAACACTTTTGATTAGCATATCTTTTTCCAAATAAGTAAAGTTATTGTTTGAGTTTGATCAACACTGGTTAATTTGGTTACTTTTCACTTTGGCATTATTCAAGCTACACTTTGATCCCAATATTAGTATATTAATTGTCCTTGCCCCTGGATCATTTTCAATGTCAAGATTTTCTGGTTTTTTATTACTTATATAATGCGCTTTTTTCCAATTGTTTGTTCTCGGTTATATCTGGAAGAATGAATGAGCATCTTCTCCCAAACTCCTTCTTAACCCTTCTTGTTTTGTCATTGAGAAATATTATTACTAATTAAATATATGATGAGGTATTATTTCACAATTATTAATCCAAATCATCTGTCATGCAGGGACTCTCTAGGCCTCCAAAAGGGAGTACCCTAAAATTATGTAATGTTGAGATTATTGATAGATTACTGGCTTACTGGCTATTTCTGAGCTCAAGAACTTTGATATATTATTTCTGTTTTATTTTTACATGTAGTATTAACACTCAGAAGAAAACTGAGTCTTCTCCAGAATGTTGACCAAAAACATTAAAAATTAATGGTGTTTCTCAATTTGGAGATAATCTTTCTTTCACTGGTTTAATTTAACCTTAAATTATGCCAAAAATAACTTTTGAGAACTACTTTATACTTGTGCCTAACTCAAGAAAAATGGACATATAAAGGTAGTGATTGAAATACATTTTTTAAAGATTGTGTGCCATTGTTGCAGGATTAAGTTGTAAAATATAGTAGATGTTCTAAGAGAAAACAGTCCCCGCACATTACATGATCCTTCCTTGTAGTCCTGCTCCATTGTAGGGTCAAATTCCCTTTCAAGTCACCACTGTGATCACATGAGCTCACATCTCTCTCAGTATCATACCACACAGATGGACTGTAGGCCAGGCTTTATTTTTCTTTTCTCCTTATTTCCTTTATTTTCTATACAGCTAAAACACCCTACTGCATGGAAATACCAAATATTTATAAAAGGTTAGGTTTTATTAAGGGAACTGTAATTTGGAATAGAAAAAGCAAAAGCTTGATCTTGAAATCTGACATTTCCCATAAACCAAAGCACAGGTACCTGCAGAGTCAACAGTAGGTCCCTTTGCAGATTTCCTGGTCATTAACCTTGCCTGTTCTTCCTGTTTCTAATTGATGTTTCTCTAGAAAATGTCCTTATTTTTCTAAGATACATTTTGTTATTCTTTATTTACTCTTTGGAAATCTAAATTTCACAAGAACATCAAGGGTGAATATGGAAACTTCAAGTCTAAATTCCTTAGAAAACTGTTCATTAACTTGAGGTACAGATATGACATTTTAAACTTTAGAGTTCTGAAGAATAGCAGTTTTATTCCACACCATTACACCCCTACACACACATACATCCCAGACACATGAGCAGCCTCCCATATTCACAAACATTTCTTGCCAAGTGCAATATAAACCCATTCAAAGATATCTGTTTATAACTGGCTCTGTTTCATAGGACAAATTATCTGATAATCACCTTTTTACTTATGCATCCCCCCTTGTCTGGCTCTCTAGAAATAGTGAAAAACTCTTATAATGACTATTTCTTTGCTAAACACCAGGGAAATTGAAGAGTAGTTTGTATGGTTATACTTACTTCCCTTACTTATCTTCTGGAGGGCAAGGTGAGGTCACTTTTTCAGTTACATTTGATTATCCAATACTAAAATACCATCTACAAGGTTTAGGAAGGGAATAAACCATAAGTATTTTATGTACTACAAAATATATTAGATGGCATTAATAAAGCCAAAACTGCTTGTTATGTGGTAGATTCACACCATTAAATAGATAGCTGTTTGGGGACCTTTGTTTTATCTACATAGTAAAATTATCTAATAATACTGCTTTTTTTTTTTTTTTTAAGCAAGAAAACTTAACAATGTGTGTTCCTATTATAAAATGACAGTAAAAAAATGAGCTAGATGCCACAGTAAACTATATATCATTAAACATTTATTTTGGTAATTGTGAGTATATAACATTCTGTAAACAAATACAGTATTACAAATGTGATAGGATTCATTCTTGAACTTTCAAATACATTAAATTTCATAAAGTACATCACATACACTCAACTAATAAGCTCACTGAGAGGACCCCATTTTCATAATTGTAGATAGGCCTCTATGATTCCTGATCATGAAAGTGGAGCAATATATATAGACCTGTGGCTCCATCCTTTCTGGCATCAGGGATCATTTTCATGGAAGACAAATGTCCATGGATGGGGGTAGGAGGATATGGTTTCCAGATGATTAAATCATATTGCATTTATTGTGTACTTTATTTCTATTAGTATTACAATGTATAATGAAATAATTATACAATCATCATAATGCAGAATCAGCAAGTAATAGGGAACCACTGTAAATACAGACGAAGCTCTGCTCACTTGCTTGCTGCTCAGCTCCTGCTGCCTGGACAGGTCCTAACAGGCCATAGGCCAGTACAGATTGACACTGGGGGCTGGGGAGTGCAGTTACAGACTATCCCTCCTTGCAGGTTGGGCTGATTTTCTTTTCTTTCTTATCTTGTGTTTTATTATCTTTTCCTTCCTTTCCGTTCCTCTTTTCCTTTTCTTTTTCTTCTCTTCTCTTCTCTTCCTTTCCTTTCCTTTCCTTTCATTTATTTTCTTTTCCTTTCTCTTCCTTTGCTCTTCTCTACCTTTCTTTCTTCGATAAAGTTAAGTCTGGATTAAGCTATTCTATTAGATTATAGAAGAATTTAAAGAAATGTAAATATTTCTAACCTATGCCTTTAATAGGAATCAATATACAATTCATTACAAAATATATGGGAGAGTATGTATATTTAGTTAAATGCATACACAAACTACAATCTTAAGATCTTACTAATAAGATCTTGCAGAACAGCAATTTAATAATATAATACTGATATATTTTGCTAAAATTATCTATATATTAACAGCAAGTAAAGTATTATTTGTACTATGCAAATGATCAATTTTGAATAAAATATAAAATTTTCTTAATTAAAAAAAAAATGGTGTTATCTGATCCAATTAGACCCCAGCTAACTGATCTGACAAAAGGAGATGGCAATAGAAGATGAATGGCCATTTAATTTTTTTAATTATATATTTAATTTCATTTGTTAAGATTGAATTGGAAAAATTGATTAACTCCTGGTCAAGGAAAAACCTCTGGGAAAGGGAAAACAGGCTGGAACTTAATCTGATGACTAATGGCCAATGGTTTAATCAAGCATTTCTATGCAGTAAATCCATAAAAGCCCAAAAGAGCAGAGAGCTTCTGGATAGTCCAACGTGATGAGGATCCTGGAGTCAGTGTGCCTCTGTGGAGGCATGGAATTTCCATGCTCCTTGCCCTATGCAACTCTTCATCTGCAATGTCTTTTAAAATAACTAATAAATGTGTTTCCTGAGTTCTGTGGGTTGTTCCAAATTAATTGCATTCTAGAAGGGATTGTGAGAAACCCAATTTATGGCCAGTCCATGAGAAGGACAGGTAGAACTCACGGGAGAATGATTGACGTTGGGTCTTCTAGGATAGAACTCTAAACCTGTGGGATCTGGAGCTATTTCCAGGTATTTAGTGTCTGAATTGGATTTGAGGAGAACCCACTGGTGTCCCGGCAGATCCTTGCTTGGTATGTGGGAAAAACATGCAAATTTAGTCACCGAAGTTGGCTGTATTGTTTGTTGTGGTAAGAGAGAGAAGGGGAAAACAGTTTGTGATTTTAGGGCAAATAGAGAATGAAGCAACCATGTTGATTGGAAGTAAACACGGCTGAACTATTTTTATCTTCAATAAAGTACATTTCAACAAGTTGATGAATATATGTTTTTAAGCTGTCAAACTAACCAAAGAAAACAAAAATTTGCGACTAAAAATTTATGCTATAGCTCTATTTAATTAATAAAAATTAATTGAGGCTCTTGGATAAGAGATATGTGGAATATTATACAAGGCTTCAGAAATATTGTAAGTAAAATATTGCTGCGTGATGGCATATTTTTTTACCTGCCACTACTATAAATAATGAAAACTGAAACTATTTTGAAAATGGTTTATTTTCATTGACAAAGGAGCTTAAATATTTTTGGCATTTAAACTTTACTGGCATTTAAATTTTACTTCTTGCCCAAAAATCTGATCAATACTTAAATACTTAAACATTTAGAAAAGTGCTCATGTACGGTATAATGTTTAAAAGAAAAAAATATTTCTTACCTATTAAAGGTCTTTTATATTAGCATTATTTAATTCTCCAAGATGTTTATATTTTCCCATTGAATGTAAAATATGGCTTAGTAAATAGATTTAAAATGTAATTCAAAAGTATTAGTCGTGTATTTTAAAGAAGGAAGAAAATGAAGAGAGAAGGATATTTACTTTGTATTTCTAAATAACCTTTAGACAGTATTTAAACAAAATGGAAATCAGAATCCTAATCTTAATAGCTCCCTACATTTATAAAAGAAGTACTAACTTTATATATATGAGAGAATATAATAAAAGTTTTAATAACTTTTACTTGTAAAATTAGGAAATACATTAAACAAATCACAATTTCCCTGAAGTAATAAATATAAAAATAATTAAGATCTTTCAGCATCCATTACTGATAAAATGTAAGCAAATTTGTGATAAAGTGAAACTACTTTACGATAAAAAAAAAAAAAAATCTGTGAAATCCTTTTCGCAATCATTAAGACTTAAAGTTGAGAGATTCCTTCACTTTCTCAAGCAGAGAAGGAAACCATCAAGTCTTTGCTCTTCCTCTTGTATTCAACATTGTACCAAATTTCTACCAAGTGCTACAAAGAAAAGTTCATGAAAAGCAGACAGATGAGAAATGAAGTAAAACTGTCTTTATTTGAAAATAACATCATTTTCCTAATGAATCTACTGCCTCCTCCAAAGCTCCTAGAACTAGCAAGTTTCCAAAAGCACAGTATATAATGTCCATACAAAGATCAACTGCTTTCTATAAACTAGCAATAAACAAATGAAAATTAATTTTTTTTTAATTATCAACAATAGCAACAAAAATATTCACAATAGTGACAAATATGTGAAATCTTTTGGGTAAACATGACTAATGTGTAAGATTTGTGTGTGAATGACAGTTTTTATGACAGCAATTAAAGAAGGCCTAAATAAATTAGAGATGTAATCACATTCATGGTACAGAAGATCCAATATTATTGAGAAACTAATTCTTCCAAAATTATTCTATGCATAAATACAATTCAAAACAAAATCCTAGGAGGATTTTTAGTAAATATTAATGTCTTGATTATAAAATTACAGCAAACAATGTGTATGTATAATATGAACACTATATTTAAAAGAGGGACGTATAGCTGGGGGATTTATGGATAATTTTAAAAGTTATAAAACTATAGTAATAAAGCCATCAAAACTCCTAAAATCAACTGATGTGATGGAAATGTTAAGGCTATCTAGTCAGAGAAGAACAATGTTTTCAACAAAAGATTAGTGGAATAAACAGAAATACATAGATGTTTCACTTCTAAAAATGACTCAAGGGATATAATAAACCTAAATTTAAGAGCTAACACTGTAACACTTTTAAAAGAAAACTTAGAATAAGGTTTTTCTCATCTTGAGTTGACAAAACATTCTTAATTATACATAAAAACCATCAGATACTAAAGAAAGATATCACCAAATTAGTCTTCATCAAGATTGAAACTCTTACTCAAAGATACCATTACAAAAATAAAAAGGCAACCCGTAGAACAGGAATACATTTTTTCGAACCATATATGGTTTGAAAGTTAACAGAAATTTTACCAAAGAGGATGTTATGGACAATGTAAGTATTAAAATGCTCAGCATCCATAAGAATTTTAAAAGGTGGAAATTAACACCACAATGAGTTATCATGCACTTCTAGTAGAATTGATAAAATTACAGATTGTCAAGTTTTGGCAAAGATGGTGAGCAACTGAAATTACTTTACATAGCTGAGGGAAATGTAAAATGGAATAACCACTTCAGAAAACAGCTAGTTTCTCACCATTAAGTGTATGCCTGACGCATGACACAGCCATTGCACTCCTGTAAAAATGAAAGAAGAAAACTGAAAATTAAAAATGAAAGTATATATATTACACAATAACATGTACATAAGTGTTTATATCAGTTTTTTGTTATTGTTGTTGTTCAAAAACTGGAAATAACCCAAATGCCCATCAACTAGTAAACGGACAAACTGTGGTATCTCTAAACAGCAAAATGCCACTCAGTAATAAAAAGGGATCAATGATTGATGTGCATTTTGATTCATCAAAATGATTATGCTGAGTAAAAGAGGACAGGCCTCCCCCTCTATAAATAGCACATATTAGATTGCATTTATAAAATTTCTAGAAAATGAAAAGTAATCTACAGTAACAGAGAAGGAGTCAGTGATTGCCTGGATGTGGTGTGAGGAATATAAGCAAAGAATTGTCTATGATCACAAAAACTTTTGGGGTGACAGACATGTTCATCATCTTGAGTGTGATGATGGGTATACATTTCAAAACTCATCACTTATGCATTTAAATACATGAAGTTCAGTCTATATCAATTTGTCCCTAATGAGTTGTAAAATTAGATATGTTAATTAAAAAATAATAAACAGTCAGACATAGTCATCTGGAAAGATATCACCTATGTTACTGTGATATAAAAATATTGGCATTTTTATTAATAATTTTCATTTAACTAGCATGGAATTTCTACTAATCCAGGATCAACTATAAATCTAAAAACTTCCCACATCTCTGTGATTTCTATATTTAAATTCAAGCAAGAAAATGTAAATTAGTGTTGAATCAAAATTTATGAACAGTGGAGCCTGCATTCTGGCTAATGAGGCAATGCATCTTTTCAGAGAAAGGGCTAGATTTGTGAGAATCTGGCAAAAGGATGAAGCAAAAGGTCAACAATCGAAGATAAATTCTGAAGTGCCAAACTTTATGTACTGGAGTTGCATATGAAACACACAGGGCATTTATTAAGTATACCATGGCAAGAAAGCCTTAATATGTTCAATATATTCTTTATTAAGTTTATTTCAAATATGTATAATTAAAAATAATTTTAAGCAAATAATTCTATGTTCAATAAGTAAAATAAAATACATAAAACAGAAAATTCTTTCCTGCATATGAAATTATTTTGCAAAAGGTACTTAATAGTACACCTTATTTCACATTTGATGTAAATGGCTTCAGAAGAGTGCTATATATCTGATAAATGTCTCAAAACACTTCCGAATGTAATCCCATTGACAATATTCTACAAACAGAATTTCCAGTATCGTAAACTTACTAATTCTCAAAGGGATGTTAACTTCACACAGAGCTCCTCTTTCATATGATTCTGTTTATGCAAACACACACACATGAAGGACAACTGAAGCTGCAAAACAGAAACTTACTCAGGAATATGGTTTTCATAAAATAATAAAATCATTCAATTTAAAAATGAATAAAACACACACCTCTATGCACTTCCAGAACATACTATTTAGAACACTCTAGGCTGAAATTATACCCAAGTTTTCATTAAAAATAAACATATCCAGAAAAGATTATTACTGCAGCCTTACCTCCACACATATGTAGAGTTAATGATCAGCATTGCCTGGCGTGTAATGCTCTCATGGAGTCTGTCCCCAGATCCTTTGTGTAGTGCAGAACTCACATTGCTTCGCCATCTCTGCCATCTTCCTGTACCTGAAATTCCTTGGAACTCAATTTTAACCATAAGCAACTAGTCTATCATAAATGCCAATGGGAATAAATGAATAGTGGCACAGAGAAGGGTAAGATTTTGTTTACTTTTATTTCATAGTTGATAGAGTTAATAATAAATTTGCATGATTCAAAATTGCTTTGCTCAGAATGCATACTTTTGTTCTTCTTCCCAAATCTTTAAGTCACTGAAGGAATAAAAAGGAGACAGAAATCATATATCACTGAACATGATGAAGTGATAATTGCCATCTTTTTTAAGACTACTGGGCTAGAAAGATCATGTTGAGGGCAGAATTATTCAAAAGTGTGTTTAAAAACCCGTGAAGCTTAAAATCAGACATGCTGAGTATCCCAAAATATTCTCAACTGACTATGCCTCATGGCCCTGCACACTTCCAAACTTTGACATACAGAAAAACTGATGGGACGAGGACAATAAGATGCTTATACTATGAAATTTACTGAGAAGGTATAAACATGGAGGGGTGGGCCAGACAATGCACTAAAACCTTCTTAAATCTAAATTTGACAATATTTTGGTATTCTGGCCAAGTCCTTGACAGGATATCTTGACTTGGGATTACACTAGAAGTTTACAGTGATCAAAAGAGCATAGTACTGGCACAAAAATAGAGATATAGATCTAGGAAATATAATAGAGACTTAGAGATAAACACAGCCACATATGGCCATCTAATCTTCAGTAAAGTTTACTGGGGAAAAGATTCCCTATTTCATAAATAGTGCTGAGACAACTGGATAGCCAAATGTGGAAGACCGGACCTGCACCTCTCACCATTGACAAAAATTGACTCATGCTGGATAAAAGATTTAAAGTTAAGACATAAAATGATAAAACTTCTAGAAGAAAGTGTGGGGAAAACTCTTGATGGTATTAAGAGTTGGGAATACCCTGGGAAAAGAATTTATGAAGAAGACTGTTGGCAATTGCACCAACACCCAAAATAAATAAATGGGACGTGATCAAACTTCTATACAGGTAAAGGGTATAATAACTAAAGCAAATAAACAACCTTCAGAATGGTAGAAGATATTTGCATGCTATAAATCTGCCAAAGGGTAATGAGTAGAATATACAGAGAACTCAAACTGATCAATAAAAAAAGAAAGAAAGAAAGGAGCCCATTTCTAAGTGGGCAACAGTCAAAAACAGTACTTTTTCTGAAGACAGATGAATGGCCAAGAAACACACGAAAAAGTGTTCATCATCCCTAATCATCAGAGAAACAGAAATCAAAACCACCCTGAGATGATACCTAAACGTAGTGAGAATAGCCCATCTAACAAAGTCCCAAAGCTGCAGACGTTGGTGTGCATGTGGAGAGAAGGTAACATTTTTACATTGTTGGTGGGGCCGCAAACTAATACAGCCTTTTTAGAAAGAAGTTCGAAGTATCCTCAAAGAATTAAAAGTAAACTTCCCATTTGATCCTGCAATCCTGTTACTAGGTATCTGTCCAGCAGAAAAAAAATCATTTTACCACAAGGCCATTTGCCCTAGAATGTTTATCACAGCTCAATTCACAATTGCCAAGACATGGAGTGGAATCAACCCAAGTGCCCATCCACACATGAATGGATTAATAAACTATGGTGTGTTTATACCATAGAATACTATTCAGCCATAAAAAGATGGAGACCTTACAACGTTTGTACTAACCTGAATGGAGCTGAAGGACTTCTCCTTAGTAAAGTATCACAAGTGTGGAAAAGCAAGTATCCAAGGTATTCAATACTAATATGAAACCAATAGGTAAACAGCTATAGGCCCACAGGAGAAGAAAGCACAATTAAATTCGATTGAGGGGAGGGAGGAGGATGGAGAGAAAAGAGGGAAAGAGAGAGGAAAATTGGTAAGCTCTCACCTGATGGGCAAAATGTAAGAGTATACACCACACCCCCTAGGCAAAGGGCTCAACTACAACTTGGACTTTACCTAAGAAATGTGAAGAATAGAATCTTTGTTGGTAACCTCATACTAACCTGACATTTAAAAAAAGTAAAAACAAAAAGGGATGGTATAGGTCAAATGGTTAAAAAATAAACAAAATCCTGCCAGTGTATTATAAAAGGTATGCATACGCCACTTGTTTGTTGCAATATCTAAAAATAAATTTTAAGTAATTTGAATTGTAAAAAAATACAGTAAAACAGGAAAGCACAAGCATAAATGATATGCAGATCTTTGAATTGAAAGTCAAGATAGAAAAGACTCCGCTGACCTCCTAGCGTGTTGACTTGCACAAAAGTATCTTCTAAAGTGATCGTAGTTCTGCATGAGCATCTTTGACTTTTGAGGCCATTCTCAAAAGGGCATTTGCGTAATGCAGCTCTGAATGTGTTGCGGCAGTGGCACCATGAATGAAGGGGAGCAGTATATTTAATCTCACTAAATGAGAGGAGACATAAAATAACATCTATTAGTTTTAAAATGTTCTTAGGAAATCTGAAAGAACATCATGTATCATTACACACGTATCATATTCTACTCACAAAAAGTTCTCCAAGTCTTTATTATTTATCTCACTTAAACACACCTAAAATTTTTATTTTATTGTGTAGTCTTCACTGGAAAGAGCTTACCTGGTATACATTACTGAATCATGTATACAGTGTAAGATGGTTCAAGCTGGATGTCTTCTTTGTTACCTGAAACTGAGATCAGAAATATATACATATATTTCTCTATATATAATTAGATAGAATGCTATACATGCTTCCTCAAATGGTCCCATAACTATTTTAACTCAAAATAAATTAACATTATCATGATCTGCCAATGCTTTCGTTACTTACTTATTCCTGTACGAGGTAAACACCAGTTTTCCAGACCCAAATCTCAGCATTGCCGTTCATGTCTTTTTCCCCTGCCCTCCCCCTGCTACCAACAGTAAAATTCTCTTAAATTAAATATCCCTCCGAAATACTCCCCTTGCCATCCACATTTTTGCTAATTGGTTAGGCTTTGAGTACTTTTGTATCAGAAAGGCTTCTAATTAATAATTTCCAATTCAAAAATTCTCAACTTAATTTTTGACCTCTCAGCTGCCAACAATATTTCAAAATTATTAAACTGCTATCTCACTATAATCTCTCAAAAGATCTCCATGACTTTGGGGATCAAGATTAGGCTTCTCATAATGTGGACTCTGCTTACACGAGGACCACCATCTTTTCTTTCTCTATCTGATTTGTAGCACTTTCTATCTTCACCATTTTTTTTTTTTTTGAATTTATTTATTTTTTTATTGTGGAGAAGGGGCAGGGAAAGAAGGCGGGGGAAGAGGTGAGTGACTGGGTCGGGCCAGTGGCATGGTACCACATTGGCTGTATCTAGGTAGAGGCAGTTTCAGGCCGGGCATTGCTGAGTCGTTGCTACGCGGAAGTAGCTCAATGGATCAGCTTCTAGTCAGGCTCGGGAAGTTGCACTAGGCCTCAGGCACATGGCAGGGCCCAACAATTCCCTCTTGTTTTTTGTATGGCGGAAAAACATAGCCCCTGTCTTAGGTTGCCTGTTCTTGCAGTTTCAGTCTTACCCGTCATGGG
>CAUYPK010015634.1:0-10242 GCA_963574355.1 Loris lydekkerianus | reverse complement strand
ATAAGTTAAAAATTTATTTTTTAAAAATTTATCTTTGACCAATTTCCTTGAACACAACTATAAAACTTGTTTTTCCCTTCCCCCCCCCCCCCCCCCCCCAATTACTCTAACTTCCTAAATCACCAGATCACCAGGTACGGTACAAAGAACTGGAAGTTTCTGTTAACAAGAATTCAGCCTTCAGGTTTGGTTGTTTGGGTTTGTTTGTTCGTTCGTTTGTTTGTTTGTTTGTTTAAGCTTTTGATTAAGTAGATTAAACTGTGATTCAAAACTTTAACCTGGTATATGAGACATTTTGTGACATTTTAAGAATGAGAAACTGCACCACACAGCTCTAGTGAGACTTGTAGAACTGTTGTGTTCCATGATTCTGATTAAATGCAATCATGGATTACAATTCATGAGCCGTGGTGGAAAGGTTAATTAGTTGACTTTGTAATCAGTATATGTATGCATGTTTATCAGTGTGATAAGAATGAAAAAAAGATTGACTCATGGAAGAGTGGGCTGAATTTATTACTTTGATCAGCTATCATCTTATTGAATGTTGCTCCCCTTCTCGAAAAACCTCAGTCTGCCCCATCTTGATAGATTATAATTGGTATACACTCTCTTGTGCTCTTTCAGAATTGTCTTATTTGGGGGGAAACAAATGCATTACAGTAGTGGTTATTAATCTTATATTCAAATTATAATACTTGGGAAGCCTTTTCAAACTTTCATTGCATATCTACTTGACTGGCCTGGGAGAGTACATTCCAAAGACTGAAGTCATTGGTGTGATAACAGCCCATGGACTGTTTCTCAGGCCCTGACTAGCTGCAAGACTGGAGTATGCCCAGTCCGGAGTATACCATAGCCTAGACTATACCACCAGAGGTAACCCACAGGGCTGTTTCTTGGGCCAGATCATGGGCATATAGTTTGGTTGGCCTAGGGGAGATCCCCTTTACAATAGCTAAAAATAATGCAGGTATAGGAATTTATTCCTAGGTATAGGTTAACCAAGGAGGTAGAGGACCTGTATGAAAAAAAAGTACAAAATACTAAGGAAAGAAATTAAAGAGTATACAAATAAGGCATCCCCTACTTATGGAATTAATATTGTTAAAATTGTAGAAATCTATAAGTTTGATGAAATTCCTATGAAAATACCAATGATAGTCTTCACAAAAATAGAAAAAAGTCCTAAAATTTGTATAGAATTTTAAAATACCTCAAATAGTCAAAGTCATCCATGTACAAAGCCATAAACAAGGAAATTAAACATCTCAACAGGAAAGAAAATAAATAACACTGAAAAATGAGCAAAGGAACTAAACAGATATTTTTCAAAAGAAGACATGCAAATGACCAATAAATATAAGAAAAAATGCTCAACATCCCTAATCATAGTCATGGAAATGCAAATCTAAACCATGATGAGATATCATCTCACCCCAGTAAGGAAGGCTATTATCAAAAAGAGAAAAAAAAAACTTATGTTTCTCAGGATATGGAGAAAGAATAAATCTTATACACTGTTGGTGGGAATGTAAACTAGTATAGCCATTAAGGAGAACAGTATGGAGGTTCCTCAGAAAACTATTATACAAATTCAACTACTACATGATCCAACAGTTCTACTATTTCCCTTATACAAATAAAATGAAAATAGTATATAATAATAATGCAGTCTTGTATTCAATGCAACACTATTCACAATAGCCAAGATACAGACTCAATCAAGTGTGCAACAACAGATTAATGGCTAAAGAGTATGTGATATATATACATGCACACAATTGAATACAGTTCAGCCATAAAAAGAATCAAAGCCTTTCGTTTGCAGCAACATGGATGGAACTTGAAGATATTAAGTGAAATAAGCCAGGAACAGAGCTAAACATTGCATGTTCTCACACATATGTGGAAGCTAAAAAATTGTCACTATGTAAAAGCAAAAAGTAGAACAGAGGATGCCAGAGGCTGGGAAGGGAGTAGGGATAGCAAGGGTTGGAGGGAGATTTATTAAAGGATATAAAATTACAGGTAGATAAGAGGAATAAATTCTAGTGCTCTATACCAGAAGTCCCTAACATTTTGGGGACCAAGTCCTGCTTTCATGGTAGATGCTTTTGCCACAGACCGAGGAGAGAGATTTGGGGATGATTCAAGAGCATTACATCTCCACCTCCACCTCCTCCATTCTCATAAGGAGCATGCAACTTTGATCCCTCCCTCACGTGCACAGTTTACGCAGGGGTTCAGGATTCTGTAAGAATTTAGTGCTGCTGCTTCTCTGACAGGAGGCGGAGCTCAGGCAGTGATGTCAGCAATGGGGCGTGGCTGACAATACAGATGCAGCTTCCCAGATGTTCACCTGTTGCTCACCTCCTACTGTGCGGCTGTGGGGGGGATGCTCTAACGGCCACAGAAACAGGCACAGATCCATGGGGCTGCCGGGGCACTGCAGCTCTATACCACTATAGGATGGTTATGGTTAACAATAATATAAATATATAAATAGCAAAAAGGAGGTTATTGAATGTCCCTAACACCAAAAATATGATAAATGAGATGATGAATATGATAATTACCCTATCTGAACACTACACATTGCATGTATTGAAACATGACTCTGTATCCCACAGATATGTACAATTATTACTTGTCAATTACATTTAAATTAATCAAATACTTTTTAAAATCCCATTGTGCAGTTCACATTCCACCTTAATTAAATCAAAATTCTGAGAACAAAACATTCCTGGCACAAAGCATTTTGAAAAGTTCTCCAGATTATTCCAAAGTACAGCCAAGACTGGAAGCCACTGAGGTTGAGCCTCTTACTCCACTCTTGCCGTGGATACAAAGATTATCGATATTGATCAGACAATAGTCAGTCAATCACTCAAGGACCAAAAAGGTAAGTTATTTTGTGTTATGTGGACATGATTTTAAGTTATTAAAAAGACATTCCTAGTTCAATAAGTTTTTACTCAAATCAGTTGCAAGTAATTTGAAGACATAATTAAATATATGTGTTTTATATGCACACATATAAAATTAAGTCACATACCTAGGTATTGTTCAGCAGTTCAATTTATTACTGTGAACATGATAAGAAATCATAATTTGTTCAAACAGTTTCTAGGCAAATATAACTCTTGAATGTTTCAATTAAAGGTTTTTGTTGTTGTTGTTGGGGTTTTTTTGCAGCTTTTTGGCCAGGCATATGGGGCGGGCACCCTATGCCTTTGAGCCACAGGTGCCGCCCTCAATTAAAGTTCTCTTTACAACATCCAATCACTTTTGGGCATTTTAAATAAAATTCTTATAAGAAAATATGCCTTGGGTAAAAGATTTTGAAAACCAAAGGAATATACAGTACTGACACTAAAATACACATAGTGAAATCTCTCTTTTTTAGAGGCAGAGTCTCACTTTGTTGCCCTCAGTAGAGTGCTATGGCATTACAGCTCACAGCAACTTCCAACAAGATAGGGCTTAGGTGATTTTCTTGCCTCAGCCTCCTGAGTACCTGGGATTACCGGTGCCCGCTTAAACACCCGACTATTTTTTTTGTCGCAGTTTGGCCCGGGGCCGGGTTTGAACCTACCACTCTCGGTATGTGGGGCTGACACCCTACTCATTGAGCCACAGGCACCCCCAGTAAAATCTCTTTTTAAAAGATGACCCTAGAGGACAGGATCAGAATCTACAGGACAGGTGCCTTTTTAAATAAAGGTCTGGGGTTCAAGACATCTTTTAAACCCTTGTAAGGACTTGCAAAAGTATGTAACATCTTGACAGGTTCCTGCTAAAGTGAGTTTTTCTGGGAAGAGAAATCATGGTTTTAATGAGATGCTTCTGCACAGTGAGGGGAGGCTGCTCTAAGTTAACCATGGGGGGGGGGGGGTTATGTTGTCCTGCAGTTGCTGAGCTGTAGAAAAGGCAGCACATCTCCATCTTTGTGAAAACAGCTGGGATGATGCCCTGAATCTCCTCACAGACAACTTGGATTTAAGAATCAGCTCTGCAATTTACTTGCTGAATAAATGCAGCTTTCCAAGTTTCAGGCTTCTGGTCTATAAAATGGTGATAATATCCATCCTATCTACCTTGCCAAATTTCTATAAAGTTTAAAATTAAACAATTCAGCAATACATGCTGAACTAAAAGACAAGAAAAGGCTGATCATAAAAGTGCAAGCCCCATGTTGAGTAGATTAGGCCAGGCCTGGTGAACTCTGAATTAAGCCCAAAGAAGAGTCAGATGCAAAATAATGGTTTACACATTATTTAAGCGAATCTTTGGGAATATGGTCGACATATGTTTGGGGCTTTCTCTACAGTGTGTAGCTCTTTGACATGTGCATGTTTGAACAGAACCATAATTCAGGAAAACCGTGACACAGTGGTGATTTAACAGACAGCAATAGAAGAAACCCAGGGTCCAAAGAGGGCAACACACCGTCATGAATCTTCCTGGTGACGTGTCCAAAAGAAACATGAACGAAAAGAGGGAGAACCATGGTGGCTTTATGTGACTGAGAGGATCTACTCAGGGATACCAGGGGACCCTCTCTGATGGCTTGCAAACCAGTTGAAGACATTTAAAGTGTATGTGTGTGTGTGTGAAGTGGTGGTGAAGTTTGTGTTCTTTTATCAATGACAGGGAGTGAGAAACTCCTGCTACAGCCTACGTCTATCTGGTGTTATCACGAAAAAAACAGCTGTGTTACAATTCACTTAGTTCTATTTTTCTGCATATTAGGGGTGTGTGTATACACATATATGTGTATAATTTTTTCTCTCAATAAATTCAGTTGTCTACATACTTCTATTTATAGTTTAATTAATCATTGTGTTTTCATACACAATGAAGTTTATAATCTTGTGCATGTTATATCTGCCTGACATGGCCTTCTTAAAAGTATATTTTTAAATCCCTCTCTTTTGTTTCTTTCCCATGCACACACTCACCCATTAGAACTCACTCACACACCCACACACACACACACACACACACATACTTGAATAAGGCAGTAAAAGGCTTAAAGGCTTGATTTTGTATTTCTGGATTAGAGCAGGATTTGTTAATAGCCACAGTTATAAACAGTATCTCTTTCTAACAGTGCTTATATGTCACAAAGTTAAACGAGGTTTAATCTTTACTTCAAAATTGATTTTTACCTCTTTTTCAGGAATGTTTTTAATTTAGAATGTTATAGAGGTACATGTGTTTTCTTTACATAATTTGTTTTTGTATATTTTAAGTCAAAGTTATAGGTGTGCCCTTCACCCAGAAAGTGTGAAGTGCACTCATACAATGTACCTGCTGTGTGGAAAATTACCTATCCCCCTCACTTCTCCCATGTACTTGAATTTCATTGAGTTTTGCTTCTGTATGAGCATAGGGGTTGATCAACTAGTTCCATTTGGGGATTGAGTACATGTGGTGTTTGTTTTTCCATTCTTGCCGTTACTTCATTTAAGAGCATGGTTTTCAACTACATCCAGGTTACAAAAGATAATAGATCATCATCTTTTTATAGCTGAACAGTATTAATACATTCGTGTTTTGATGGGTACTAAGATTGTTTCCACATCTTTGTGACTGTGAATAGTACCAGTATAAACATTCAAGTACATTCATTTTTTTCCCTTTGGGTAAATACCTAGTAGTGGGATTGTAGGATCAAATGGTAGGTCTACTTTAAGCTCTTTAAGGAATATCCATACTATTTTTCATAGGGGTAGAACTACTTTGCCTTCTCACCAACAATATACGAATGTCCCTTTCTCTCCACATCCACACTGCTGTCTGTTGCTTTGGGACTTTATGGTGTGAGCCATTCCCACTGGGGTAAGGTAGTATCTCAGTGTGATTTTTATCTGCATTTATCTGATGATGTGAGATGTTGAGCATTATTTCATATTTCTTGGCCATTAATCTAGCTTCTTTAGAAAAGGTTTTGTTCATGTCACTTGCCTAATTTTTTAATGGGGTTGCTTGATCTCTTCTTGTCAATTTGCTTAAGTTCTTTGCAGATTCTAGTTATCAGTCCTTTATCAGGCAAGTAGCATACAAATGTCTTCTCCCATTTCAGAAGTTGTCTACTTGCTTTGTTGATTGTGTCCTTAACTGTGCAGAAACTTTTTAACTTGACCAAGTCCCATTTATTTATGTTTGTTGTTGCTGTGATTGCTTTGGGGTTGGGGGTCTTCATAAATATTTTCAACATTATCTATAAGGCCAGTATCTATAAGAGTATTTCCAACATTTTCTTCTAGAATTGTTAGATCTCATGTCTTAGGTTTAAGTCTGTCATCTATCATGAATTAATTTTTATGAGAGGTGCAGGTTCTGTTTCAGTTTTCTGCACAAGGCTGTCCAGTTCTCCCAGCACCATTTATTGAATGGAGATTCTCTTCTCCAGTTATTGATTTTATTTGCTTTGTCAAAGATCCAATGGAAATATGAGGATGGCTCCATATCTGGATACTGTGTTTCGATCCACAGGACTATGTCTCTGTTTTTATGCTAGTACCATGCTGTTTTGATTACTATTGCTTTGTGGGATAGCTAGAAATCTGATAAAGTGATGCATCCAGTTTTGTTCTTAGTATGTAAGATTGCATTGGCTATTCATGGTCTTTTTATTTAATATAATTATTATCATTGTTATAAATTCTCTTGGGCTTTTTTTCCCCACTGTTTTTTAACAATGTTTGTTTATGGATTATTTTATGAAATTTTTATCAAAATGTTTTAGTACCCATGTATACAGCAATCAAAGACATACTCAAGAGCAAATGAACGTAACATCACATCTTACTATCGTCTTTGATCCCATTTTCTCCTTCCTCTACTTCTGATCATTCATCAGCCATTGAGGATCTTCTGTCTTGTTCTCTCACCTGCTTCATGTCTGTGTCCACACTGAAACATCATCATTGTCCCAAATAAACCACATTGATCCACCTTGTGAAAACATTGCATCCTCTGTAAAGGATTTCCTCCTGTTCCCTGGTGAACAGCACGTCATGTTTGAAAAGCTCAAGTATTATATATTTTCTAGAGTTTCCTAAAAAAAGTCTTCCCCTCCAGGTGAAATTAATTACTCCCTCATCTGAGCTTAGAAGAATTCCATAAAACAAATGTACTTATGATCAGACTGCAATATATTAACATTCAGAGCTAACCTATAACTTGACACTCTTTCAAACTGATACCATGTAAATTATAATATACATTTTTAATGAACAAGAAGAAACTAATTTTCCATTAAAAAAAATTGGATGACTTGTTCTTTATGTTGCAATATAGATTTATATCATATAAGGATAGATTTTTTATTAAATTGAAATTGTTTTTATTTAGCTTTGTCATCATTCATTTATTTATTTTTTATTATTAAATCATAGCTGTGTACATTAATGCGATCATGGGGCACCATACACTGGTTTTATAGAATGTTTGACACATTTTCATCACACTTGTTAACATAGCCTTCCTGGCGTTTTCTTACTTACTGTGTTAAGACATTTATATTGTACATTTACAAAGTTTCACATGTACCCTTGTAAGATGCACCGCACGTGTAATCACACCAATCACCCTCCCTCCACCCATGCTCCCCTCTCCCTCCCCTCCCTCTCTTCCTTTTCCCTATTCTTAGGTTATAACTGGGTTATAGCATTCATGTAAAAGCCATAAAGTCGTTTCATAGTAGGGCTGAGTACATTGGATACTTTTCCTTTCATTCTTGAGATACTTTACTAAGAAGAATATGTTCCAGGTCCATCCATGTAAATATGAAAGAGGTAAAGTCTCCATCTTTATTAAAGCTGCATAATATTTCATGGTGTACATATACCACAATTTATTAATACATTCGTGGATTGATGGGTACCTGGGCTTTTTCCATGACTTAGCAATTATGAATTGGGCTGCAATAAACATTCTGGTATAAATATCTTTGTTATGATGTGATTTTTGGTCTTCTGGGTATATACCTAGTAGAGGAATTATAGGATTGAATAATGGCAGATCTATTTTTAGATCTCTAAGTGTTCTCCAAGCATCTTTCCAAAGGAATGTATTAATTTTCATTCCCACCAGCAGTGTAGAAGTGCTCCCTTTTCTCCGCATCCACGCCAACATCTCGTCTTGGGATTCTGTGATATGGGCTAATCTTACAGGAGTTGGATGATATCCAAAGTAGTTTGATTTGCATTTCTCTGATGATTAAAGATGAGCATTTTTTCATATGTCTGTAGGCCATGCACCTGTGTTCTTCAGAGAAGTTTCTCTTCAAGTCACTTGCCCAGCCTGTGATGGGATCACTTGTTCTTTTCTTGTGAATACGTTTGAGTTCTCTGTGGATTCTGGTTATTCAACCTTTGTCGAAGACATAATCTGCAAATATCTTCTCCCATTCTGAGGGCTGTTTGCTTGCTTTACTTACTGTGTTCTTGGCTGTCCAAAAGCTTTTTAGTTTGATCCGGTCCCAGTAGTGCATTTTCGAAGCTGCTTCAATTGCCCAGGGGGTCCTCCTCACAAAATACTCACCCAGACCAATTTCATCCAGGGTTTTCCCAGCACTCTATTCTAGTATTTTTATAGTTTCATGTCTTAAGTTTAAATCTTTAATCCAGTGAGAGTCTATCTTAGTTAATGGAGAAAGGTGTGAGTCCAGTTTCAGTCTTCTACAGGTCGCCAGCCAGTTCACCCACCATCATTTGTTAAATGGGGAATCTTTTCCCCACTGAATGTTTTTAATTGGCTTGTCAAAGATCAAATAACAGTAAGTAGCTGGATTCATCTCTTAGTTCTCTATTCTGTTCCAGACATCTACTTCTCTGTTTTTGTGCCAGTACCATGCTGTTTTTGATCACTGTGGATTTATAGTATAGTCTGAGGTCTAGTAGCATGATTCCTCCTGCTTTGTTTTTATTTCTGAGTAATGTCGTGGCTATTCAAGGTTTTTTCTTATTCCATACAAAATGAAGTATTATTTTTTCAAATCTTTAAAGTATGACAGTGGAGCTTTAATAGGAATTGCATTAAAATTGTATATTGCTTTGGGTAGTATGGACATTTTAACAATGTTGATTCTTCCCAGCCATGAGCATGGTATGTTTTTCCATTTGTTAACATTTTCAGCTCTTTCTTTTCTTAGAGTTTCATCGTTGTCTTTCTAGAGATCTTTCACGTCCTTTGTTAGATAGACTCCCAAATACTTCACCATCTTTGGCACTACTGTGAATGGAATAGAGTCCTTGACTGTTTTTTCAGCTTGACTATTGTTGGTATATATTAATATAAAGGCCACCAATTTATGAATGTTGATTTTGTAACCTGAGATGCTGCTATATTCCTTGATCACTTCTAAAAGTTTTGTAGTAGAATCCCTAGTGTTTTCTATATATACGATCATATTGTCTGCAAAGACTGAAAGTTTGATCTCTTCTGACCCTATGTGGATACCCTTGATCGCCTTTTCTTCCCTAATTGCAGTGGCTAAAACTTCCATTACAATGTTAAAGAGCAGTGGAGACAATGGGAAGCCTTGTCTGGTTCCTGATCTAAGTGGAAATGATTTCAATTTAACTCCATTCAATACGATATTGGCTGTGGGTTTGCTGTAGATGGCCTCTATCAGTTTAAAAAATGTCCCTTCAATACCAATTTTTTTAAGTGTTCTGATCATGAAGGAATGCTGGATATTATCAAAAACTTTTACTGCATCAATTGAGAGAATCATATGGTCTTTGTTTTTTAATTTCTTTATGTGCTGAGTTATACTTATAGATTTACGTATGTTGAACCAGCCTTGAGACCCTGGGATAAAACCGACTTGGTCATGATGTATAATTTGTTTGATGTGCTGCTGGATTCTGTTTGTTAGGATCTTGTTGAATATTTTTGCTTCCATATTCATTAGTGATATTGGTCTATAATTTTCTTTTCTTGTTGGGTCTTTTCCTGGTTTGGGGATCAGGGTGATGTTTGCTTTATAGAATGTGTTGGGTAGTCTTCCTTCTTTTTCTACATTTTGGAACAGGTTGTGTAATATATGTACTAGTTCCTATTTAAAAGTTTTGTAAAAATCTGACGTGAAGCAATCTGGTCCCTGGCTTTTCTTTTTAGGGAGATTTTGTATGGTTGATGCTATTTCGGAACTTGATATTGGCCTGTTCAACATTTTCACTTGATTCTGGCTAAGTCTTGGAAGGTGACGAGCTTCCAAGT
>CAUYPK010015632.1:0-10670 GCA_963574355.1 Loris lydekkerianus | reverse complement strand
GGCTGCATAGTATTCCATGGTATACATGTACCACAATTTGCTAGTCCATTCGTGGGTCGATGGGCACTTGGGCTTCTTTCATGACTTAGCAATTATGAATTGGGCTGCAATAAACATTCTGGTACAGATGTCTTTGTTATACTGTGACTTTTGGTCTTCTGGGTATAAACCTAGTAAAGGAATTATAGGATTGAATGGCAGGTCTATTTTTAGGTCTCTAAGTATTCTCCAACATCCTTCCAGAAGGAATGTATTACTGGGCATTCCCACCAGCAGTGTAGAAGTGTGCCCTTTCCTCCACATCCACGCCAACATTTCTGGTTTGGGGATTTTGTTATGTGGGTTACTCTTACTGGGGTTAGGTGATATCTCAAAGTAGTTTTGTTTTGCATTTCTCTGATGATTAAGGGTGATGAGCTTTTTTCATGTGTTTGTAATTCGTGCGTCTGTCTTCTTTAGAGAAGTTTCTCTTCAAGTCCCTTGCCCAGCCTGAGATGGGATCACGTGTTCTTTTCTTGCTAATACATTTGAGTTCTTTGTGGATACTGGTTATTAAAACTTTGTTGGAGACATAACCTGCAAATATCTTCTCCCATTCTGATGAATGTTTGCTTGCTTTACTTATGGCTGATCTTGGCTGTGCAGAAGCTTTTTAGTTTGATCAGGTCCTAGTATTGTATTTTTGAAGCTGCTTCAATTGCCCCGGGGGTCCTCCTCATAAAATACTTGCTCAGACCGATTTCTTCAAGGGTTTTCCCTGCACTCTCTTCTAGTGTTTTTATAGTTTCATGTCTTAATGTTAAATCTTTAATCCAGTGAGAGTCTATCTTAGTTAATGGTGAAAGGTGCGGGTCCAGTTACAGTCTTGTACAGTTTGCCAGCCAGTTCACCCAGCACCATTTGTTAAATAGGGAATCTTTTCCCCACTGAATGTTTTTAATTGATTTGTCAAAGATCAAATAACAGTAAGTAGCTGGATTCAATCTCTTGGTTCTCTATTTTGTTCCATTCATCTAGTTCTCTGTTTTTGTGCCAATATCATGCTGTTTTGATCACTATCGACTTATAGTATAGTCTGAGGTCTGGTAACATGATTCCTCCTGATTTGTTTTTATTTATGAGTAATGTCTTGGCTACTCAAGATTTTTTTCTGATTTCACCTAAAATGAAGTATTATTTTTTCAAGATCTTTAAAGTATGTCAGTGGAGCTTTAATAGGGATTGCATTAAAATTGTATATTGCTTTGGGTAGTATGGACATTTTAACAATGTTGATTCTTCCAAGCCATGAGCATGGTATGTTTTTCCATTTGTTAACATTTTCAGCTATTTTTTTTCTTAAATTTTCATGGCTTTCTTTATAGAGATCTTTTATGTCATTAGTTAGATAAACTCCCAAATATTTCATCTTCTTTGGCACTACTGTGAATGGAACAGACTGTGAATGGAAAATTGTTTTTTTCAGTTTGACTACTGTTGGTATATATAAAAGCTACTGATTTATGAATGTTGATTTTGTAACCTAAGATGCTGCTGTATTCCTTGATAACTTCTAAGAGTTTTGTAGTAGAATCACTGGTGTTTTACAGATATACAATCATATCAACCGCGAACAGCAAAAGTTTGATATCTTCTGACCCTATATGAATACCTTTGATCGCCTTTTCTTCCCTAATTGCAAGAGCTAAAACTTTCATTACAATGTTAAAGAGCAGTGGAGACTATGGGCTACCTTGTCTGGTTCCTGATCTGAGTGGAAATGAATTCAATTTAACTCCATTCAATACGACATTGGCTGTCGGTTTGCTGTAGACGGCCTCTATCAGTTTAAGAAATGTCCCATCAATACAAATTTTCTTAAGTGTTCTGATCATGAAGGGATGCTGGATATTATCAAAAGTTTTTTCTGCATCAAATGAGAGAATCATATGGTCTTTGTTTTTTAATTTTTTTATGTGCTGAATTATACTTATAGATTTATATATATTGGGCCAGACTTGAGATCCTGGGATAAAACCGACTTGGTCATGATGTATAGTTTGTTTGATGTGTTGCTGGATTCTGTTTGTTAGGATCTTGTTGAATATTTTTGCATCTATATTTATTAGTGATATTGGGCTATAATTTTCTTTTCTTGTTGGGTCTTTTCCTGGTTTGGGGATCAGGGTGATGTTAGCTTCATAGAATGTGTTAGATAGTCTTCCTTCTTTTTCTACATTTTGGAACAGGTTGAATAATATGGGTACTAATTCCTCTTTAAAGGTTTGGTAGAATTCTGACGTGAAACCATCTGTTCCCGGGCTTTTCTTTTTAGGGAGGTTTTGTATGGTTGATGCTATTTCCGAACTTGATATGGGCCTGTTCAACATTTCCACTTGATTCTGGCTAAGTATTGGAAGGGGATGTGCTTCCAAGTATTGGTCAATTTCCTTCAGATTTTCATTTTTCTGAGAATAAAGTTTCTTGTAATATTAAGGATTTTGTGAATTTCTGAGGAGTCTGTTGGTATTTCATCTTTGTCATTTCTGATTGATGAGATTAGAGATTTTACTCTTTTTTTCCTGGTTAAGTTAGCCAATGGTTTGTTTATTTTATTGACCTTTTCAAAAAACCAACTTAATTCTTTTGTTTTCAATTTCATTTAATTCTGGTCTAATTTTGGTTATTTCTTTTCTTCTACTGGGTTAGGGGGTGGACTATTGTGCCCTTTCCAGTTGCTTGAGATGTCCCATTAAGTTGTTGACTTCCCCTGTTTCCGTTCTCTTGAGGAAGGCTTGAAGTGCCTTAAATTTCCCTCTTAGGACGGCCTTTGTGCTGTCCCAGAGGTTCTGATAATTCATGCCTTCATTGTCACTTTGTTCCAAAAATTTGGCAATTTCCTTTTTAATCTCATCTCTGACCCAGCTATCATTCAGCATAAGTTTATTTAACTTCCATGTTTTTGTATGAGTATGCCAATTCCTGTTGTTACTGAGTTCAACTTTTATTCCATGGTGGTCCAAGAAGATGCAAGGAATAATTTCTATTCCTTTAAATTTACTGAGGTTAGACTTGTGACCTAAGATGTGATCAATTTTGGAGTATGTTCCTTGGGCTGATGACAAGTATGTGTATCCAGTGTTGTTGGGATGACATGTTCTGTAGATGTTTGCTAAATCCAAATGTTGGATGGTTAGGTTTAAATCTAAAATTTCTTTGCTCAGCTTCTTATTGGAGGGTTGATCCAACACTGCCAAAGGAGGGTTGAAATCTCTGACTATTATGGAGCTGGAGGAAATCAAGTTGCTCATGTCTGTTAGAGTTTCTTTTATAAATTGAGGTGCATTCTTGTTGGGTACATAAATATTAATAATTGAAATCTCATCATATTGAGTATTCCCCTTAACACATATGAAGTGACCATTCTTATTCTTCTTTACTTTTGTTGGTTAAAAACATACTGTATCTGCAAATATTATTGCAACACCTGCTTTTTTCTGATTACCATTTGCCTGAAATATGGATGACCATCCTTTCATCCTGAGTCTATATTTGCCTTTTAAGGTAAGATGTGACTCTTTTATGCAGCAAATATCTGGCCTGAGTTTTTGTATCCAGTCAGCTAACCTGTGCTTCTTTAGAGTACAGTTTAAGCTGTTCACATTAATGGAGAATATTGACAAGTCTGGTAAAATTTTGGGTATCGAGTTTTTTGAAAGTCCAGTGGACATTTTTAATCCTTTTGTGACTGTGGAAGTTGGAATTTGATCAAAATTTTCTGGGTGGGTTTACTTTTGTGGTGGAGGATTATGCTGGTCGGAGAGTTGATTTAGTTATGGCAAATTTCTTCAACATGTGAATGTCATTGAAGTATTTAATTTCTCTGTCAGATATGAAACTCAGTTTAGCTGGGTACAGGATCCTGGTTTGAAACTTATTTTGCTTTAGGAGATTAAAAGTCAATGACCATCCTCTTCTAGCTTGAAAGGTTTCAGCAGAGAGATCTGTAGTTATTCTAATATTCTTGCCCTTGTAGGTGATGGTTTTCTTTCATCTGGCTGCTTTCAGAATTTTCTCCTTCATATTAACTTTAGTGAAATTGATTATGATGTGTCTGTGGGATGTCTTATTTGGGTTGAGTCATGCTGGAGTTCTGAAATTGTCTGCTATCTGAATTTCAGAATCTCTTGGCATGTCTGGAAAGTTCTCCTTCATAATCTCATGGAGAAGAGGCTCTGTGCCTTGTGAAGCCACTTCATCACTTTTGAGTATCCTTATAAGATGAATATTGGTTTTCTTTTAATTATCCCAGAGCTCTCTGAGAGAGTGATCTGTTTTTGCCCTCTATTTCTCTTCCTCTTTGAGAGTTTGGGAGAGTTCAAAAGCTCTGTCTTCAATGTCCGACATCCTTTCTTCTGCTTGCTCCATTCTGTTACTGAGGGATTCTACTGTGTTTCTCAGATCTTTGAGGGCTACAACTTCTTGTCTCTATGTGTCAAAATCTTTAGTCATTTGGTCTTTGTATTCATTGAATTTCTTCAGATACCTTTTGGGTTACTCCTTGGAATTCTAATTCGATGTTATTTGCTATCCAGATTCTGAATTCTATTTCTGACATCTCAGCTATTTTTTTGTGCATGGAATCTTATGCTGTGTCTTCCCCATTGATCCTTGGGGAAGTTGATCTACTCTGATTATTCATATTGCCAGAGTTTTTTCTTTGATTTCACCTCATGATTATTTTTCACTGTTGCCTCGGCCCTCATGAGTTGGGGAGATGTCTCTCCAATATTAGACCCCAGCAAGATCACTCTATTTTTGCTGGATCTTTGTAGGAAGTGATCCTGAGTAGTTCCTCTGGGGCTTCCCCAGCCAGGAAGTTCTGGTTGTGGAAGCAGCTCCAGAGTGTGACATACCTAGATCCAGCAACAGGGCGGGAGGTGGTGAGCATGGTTCTGGCAGTTCCTGGCACCCAGTGACTTTGGCACAGAGAGCCCAAGGCTCCAGCATTCTCTGGCCAGAAGAAGGCCTCTGCGCAGAGGCAGGGAGGGTTCCGGAGGGCATGCTGCTACCAGAGTCTCTGGCCAGATGAGCGGGCTGGTGTAGAGGCAGGGAGGGTACAGGAGGGAGGATGCAGAGTTGCGTGGCTCCTGCAGTTCCTGATCAGGGCATGCAGAGGCCTGGTGGGCTTGGGTCGTGTTTCTGGGGTCGCGGTGCAGCTCTTATGGAGGTCCAGACAGCACCAAGCCCAGGAGTTTGAGGTTGCTATGTGCTGTGACGCCACGGCCACCTACCCAGGGCAACAGCCCGAGGCTCCAAAACTGGTCTCACTCTGCCCCCAAGGGTTAAGGCTGTAAGGCAGCTCAGTCCCCACCTTTAGGCTGCTCAGTCACTAGGTTATTAGCTCCCACCCAATCCTTTTCTGCGACCCTGAGGAGCTTGCCGGGGCAGTTCTCTCACAATGCTTCCCTATGGCCCACAGCTGAACACTATTAGCTCCATCCCACTCAGCAGCTCAGTCTGGGGCCCCAGACAATGCCCAAAGTTCTCCATACTCCTGCTCAAGCTCTCCTCAAGGCAGTTCAACTGAGTGCCAAGTCCCAAAATACCGAAAGAGTTCACAGGAAGGCCTTTCCGATTTGCAGTGTCATTGCTCCTTATACTTACAGCTGCTGGCGGGATTAGGTCGATCGAACACACACAACCACTTGCCAGTTTTCCACTGTTTTTTCCTCCTCTTGGGGTCCAGAAGTCCCTTGCTGACTCCCTGTATCCTCAAAGGATGATTATAGGCATATCCCACCAGCCAGAGATGCCTGGAGTCTTATCTCTTCAGACTCAAAATGCCCAGTTGCAGGGAAGCTGTTACTCAGCTGCCATCTTTCTACCCCTATAGTTCAGTGATTTTCAACTGATGTCCAGTAGCATGCTGATGTGCCTTGGGAGGATCTTATGTGTACCACGAAGATTTATCAAGATCATTAATTAAATTATTCTCGAATGAAGTTCAAATCACAGTAAGTATATTCTTTTTTTTACTCTTTTTCTGATCAACATAATTTAAATGTTCCACAAAAGTTTAATTATAGGTTCAAAAAAAGGTGAAAAAACACTATTATATCCTTTTAAACTGACAGATAACTTGTGTTTCTTTTTCTTTTTTATAATTTGTGTTTCAATTACCTGTTGCTGTGCTACACCACGTCAAAATATGATGGTTTAAAATAACAATACTTTTTATTTCTCAGCATGACTTGGTTGGATGGTTTTCTAATCTACGTAGCACCTGTTGAGCCCACCTGATTTCAGATGAGCACTTGATTGGAACTTGAACATCCAAGAGAGCTTCATCTGTTCACATGTTTGGGGCTTTGGGGAGGACTGTGATATTTATTAAGGCCCTACCTCCGTCTTTTTTCATCAGGATAGCCGGGTGTCTCTGCATGGTGACTTAGGGACCAAAGACAGGTACAAGCCAACAGGTCTCTTAAATAGTTGGCCTGTCACAATGGCATGTCTGCTGCCTTCTACTGGTCAACAACAGTCATAAGGCCATCCCAGATCTAAGAGCAGGAGAGAGAGACTTTCTTTTTCTTTTTTTTTTTATTTACTTATTTATTTTTTTTTTTATTATAGATAAAAATATGCACCATAAAGGTATGGTAGGTGTGGCCCTTGTGCAGAGGGTCCAGCAGCACTGTTGGTGGCCATCTTCAGAAGCTATCTACCACAACAGGGTCCCACTTCACTTAGAGATCCTCAATAGTCCAGGAGTTAGCAGATCTCATCTGTATTTAGGATCAGAGGACAGAAAAAGGGAACTCATAAGTACCTGTGTTACATAGAGAACTGTAAAAATCACTGGCTTAGACTGATGTCACTGCCAGAGTCCCAGAAGAAAGAGTCCTGTGGTAGCAGCATAGAAAAGTATCCATAGCTTTTATATACAGTTCTAAAACAATAAAATTATGCTCATATTATGCTCAGTAGTGTAAATTGGTATAAACTGTCTGGGCAATAGCCTTAAAAATACATGTACCATTGACTCAATATTTCTAATTTTAAAGTATCTATATTAAGTATAAAATTTAACAAGTGCAAACAGATGAATGCACAAGGATGTTCAATACATCATCGTATATATCAATGAAAAATTAGAAATAATTGAATGTTTACCAGAAATGGAAGATTCATCCAGAGGGATAATAGAATATACTGCAGTTTTTAAAAATAATAATGTTTGACACGTCTTTGACATATAAAGTGGAAAAAGCAGAGAAAAAAGGAAAATATGTTATATATAGTATAACCTCCTTTTCACAAAATTATACATTAGAAATAGCTGAGGGGATATATATCACTATGTTAATAGTGGTTATATTATGGTTTCTGCTTTTTCTCAGTTGTATTTTCTGAAATTTTTTTATGATAAGCATTATTAGTGTTCTAAAGTAATATTAAAGGGAATTTTACTACTAAATCAATTGCACAGCATCCAGTTGGCTTGCTTTATGACTCTCAGACATAAGCAAATTTATGTGAATTTTCATTACTCCTCACAAGCAACACAGAATTACATTCATTCATTCCATTCTAGACATAATTTTTATCAAGAGTCTTGCTGTTTATGTGGGGTTTGTTGCATTACTTTTTACTGCAGGTAATTTTTTCATCCTCCAGCTACTTGTTAGAGTGATTACAACAGAACCAATAGTGAGATTATTGAACTCTGATAGCAAAAGAAAATAAGGTCCAAGGAATCTGGACCATTTCTAAACCTGAATAGAAAGCCCCAGAACCAGGGTGAAAATATTTACTAAGGTAAAACCTCATTCCAAAACGTCCAAATCCCATGTTGTTGCCTTGGATTATTACTAACTCACTAGGTCAGTAACGCTTTACCAGTTATTGGGTATCTGATTTTGGCAGGTTATTGAATGAAATGGTGACCTCGATTCACAAGGAGACACATCACATGTTCCCTGTCTTAAGAGAGAGAATGCAGACTCAGGAGAAAGCAGCCCCCAGAGGGAGACACGGGCCCAGAGTGTACAGAGAATTCATTTTTTCCTGAAGAAAATACGTTTTTCCTTTATTGTTATTTTTTAATAATAGAAAATGATATTATTTAAGTCCTCAGTCCTGTATGCCTGGATAAAATTTTCTTCAGACAGGTCTTCATTTCTGATCCATTTATACTCCGTAGCTGTATCATTCATGATTAACCCTGCTCAAAGCCCATTAATGGCTGAGCACCGCCTCCAGGACATAAACCCCTCTGGGCTACATAAAGCTTTTGCTGAGTGATTTAGCATGATTTGCTTCCCTGAAATTGAACTTCAGCTATTATCTAAAACACTCCCTTCGCTACAACCAATGCCATCCACATTCTCAAATATGCCTTCAGTATTTGTTGCCTTTCTTCATCAGCCACATTGTTAAAAATAAAATCTGCTGCCGGGCGCAGGGGCTCACGCCTGTAATCACAGCACTGTGGGAGGCTGAGGAGGGAGAATTGCTTGAGCTCGGGAGTTTGAGACTCGCCTGAGCCACAGTGAGACCCCCGACTCATGAAAAAAAAAAAAAATGGAAAAACCCAGTCAGGTGCCACGGCAAACGCCTGTAATCCTAGTGGCTTCCCGACGCTGATGCAGCGGAGTGCCCGCAGCCCAAGTCTGAGGTTGTGGTGAGCTACCAAGCCCACTGCACTCTGCTCAGGGGCATAGGGTGGGACCCTGTCTCAACAACAACAACAACAAAAAAAAAAAAAAAAATTAAAATAAATAAATAATAAATAAAATCTGTTCTCCCGCGTTCAAATCCTATTGAATTTCTAATACTCAATCCAAATTCTGTACCCTTCAAAAATTCTCTCTAAACTCTGCAGGGCTCAGTACCACCACTGACATTCTGTTGTATTCTTTATGTCAGGGCCATTTATTTGAAACCATTTAAAATTTACATTGAGGGCTGGCACAGTGGCTCATGACTGTAATTGTGGCACTCTTGAAGGCTGAGGTGGGTGGATTTACTGAGCTCAGAAGTTACAGGACAGCCTGAGCCAGAGGGACCCCTCCTCCCTAAAAAAAATCTGGGTGATTGTGGTGGCATTTGTATTCTCAGTTACTCAGGAGGCTGAGGCAAGAGAATCACTTGAGTCCAAGAGTTTCAGGTCGCTGTGAGCTATGACACCAGACCACTCTAATGAGGGTGACAAAGTGAGACTGTCTCAAAAAAAAAAATTGTAAAAGGAAAATTATGTTGAATTGATATCTTCTTTATTCTGCTTGATGTTATTAATTTTCATTTTTATTATAAACTCACTTTGTTAAAATTTATGCATGTAATAAACAAATACACTTATCAAAATGCAAATTAGTAAAAACTAACATTTTTATGCACTTAATATATGTAGACATATTTTTTAATATCAAAATATTAAGGGGACACACATGTTCTTGTTACATGAATACACTGTGTATACAGAGTACTAAAAGTCAAGGCTTTCAGTGTGCCTCTACCAGAACAGTGTACATTGGACCCAAAAGGTAAGTTTTTATCACTCACCCTTCTCCCATTCTCCTTTTTAGTTTTCAGAGTCCTTTATGTCTTTTTCCTGTGTGTACCCATCATTTAGCTAACACTTATTAATGAGAACATGATACTTCATGTAGGATAATGGTCTTCAAATTATTGCAAAAGAGATTATTTCACTCCTTTTTAGGGTTAAGTAGTACTCCATGGTTTTATATAGATACAATCTCATTTTCTAATCCACTTATAAATCGATGGATTAATTCCACATCTTTGTAATTGTTAATTGTGCTGTAATAAACATTTAAGTGCAGGCATCTTTTTGATAAAATGACTTCTTTTCCTTTGAGTAGATAGCCAGTAGTGGGATTGCCAAGTTAAAAGGTAAATCTACCTTTATTCCTTTGGGGAATCTCCATACCATTTTCCATAGAGAGGGTACTCAGTGCAGTCGCACCAACAGTGTATAAGCGTTCCTTGTTCTCTGCATACTTGTCAGCACCTATTGTTTTTTTTACTTATTTTGTTGTTACTGTTTTTGTTGGGGATTCATTGAGGGTGCAAGAAACCAGGTTACACTGATAGCATTTGTTAAGTAAAGTCATGCCCCCCAAAGGTTTGTCACACACTGAGACTCCAACCCCCTCCTTCCTTCCCTCTCTTTGCTCTGCCCTTCTCTTACCCCCCTACCCTCCCTCTCTTGTTGGTTGACATTTTAATAATGGCCATTCTGATAAGCATAAGGTGATTTCTCATTGTTGTTCTTTCTTTTATTATTATTATTAAATCATAGCTGTGTACATTAATGCAATCATGTGGTACAATGTGCTGATTTTATATACAATTTGAACTATTTTCATCAAACTGGTTAACATAGACTTCACGGCATTTTCTTAGTTATTGTGCTGGGCAGCGCCTGTGGCTCAGTGAATAGGGTGCCGGCCCCATATGCCAAGGGTGGAAGGTTCAAATCCAGCCCCTGCCAAACTGCAACAAAAAAAAAAAATAGCCGGGCATTGTGGCCGGTGCCTGTAGTCCCAGCTACTCGGGAGGCTGAGGCAAGAGAATCGCTTAAGCCCAAGAGCTGGAGGTTGCTGTGAGCTGTGACGCTATAGCACTCTACCAAAGGGCCATAAAGTGAGACTCTGTCTCTATTA
>CAUYPK010015629.1:0-41250 GCA_963574355.1 Loris lydekkerianus | reverse complement strand
ATCCTATAATTCCTTTACTAGGTTTATACCCAGAAGACCAAAAGTCACAGTATAACAAAGACATCTGTACCAGAATGTTAATTGCAGCCCAATTTATAATTGCTAAGTCATGGAAGAAGCCCAAGTGCCCATCAACCCACGAATGGACTAGCAAACTGTGGTACATGTATACCATGGAATACTATGCAGCCTTAAAGAAAGATGGAGACTTTACCTCTTTCATGTTTACATGGATGGATGTGGAACATATTCTCCTTAGCAAAGTATCCCAGGAATGGAAGAAAAAGTATCCAATGTACTCAGCCCTACTATGAAGCTGAACTATGGCTTTCACATGAAGGCTATAACCCAACTATACCACAAGAGTGTGGGGAAAGGACCAAGGAAGGGGAAGGGAGGGGGGAAGTTTGGGTGGAGGGAGGGTAATGGGTCGGGCCACATCTATGGTGCATATTTTTATCTATAATAAAAAAAAAAAAAGGAAGGGAATTTTGAAACATGCTACAACATGGATGAACCTTGAGGACATTATGCTGAGTAAATAAACCAGGCACACTATAAACAAAAATTTTATTATTACACTTATATAAGGTACCTAGAATAGTGAAAATATGTAGAAAGAGAATGTAAAGCAGTGGTTACCAGGGGCTGGGGGAGGAGAGAATGGGGAATTACTGTTTACGGACCCAGGGTTTTGGAAGAGAAGATGGAAAGCTCTGTGGATGGATAGTGGTGATGGGTGTGAATGTACTTAATAGCACTGACTTGTGAATTTAAAAAATGGTTAAAATGGCAAGTTTATATTAAGTATATTTTCCACAATTTTTAAAAAGATATAATGTGAGAGGGGAAACAAATGATGAGAATGTATAAGTGTATACAATTCTGCTACATTAAGGCAACGGCAGAAGTGGCTCTCATTTGGTGCTCCTGGACTCCTTTTCAGCAGCTGTTGAAGGCTGGTTTCAGAAGTCCAGCTGCAGGGCTGGATGAGACAAAGGGTCGTCCAAGACAACAGCCTGGAGACCCTGGTGAACCGGGGCGGTCCAGCTGGAACGTCTTCTTGGTGCAGGGCCTTGGTTAGCAGCTGGAGCAGTGGCCACCTGTGCTGTGGCTCCAGCCTTGGCATGTCGTGAACTGTTGTGGGGAACACTGGCTTTGGTGGCCTTTCTTGTCCATAGGGGCACTGTCCTGGGTGCTTTGCACATTCAGTCTCATCAGCTCCTCTCTGTAACTTGAAGAGGTGGGCTTATCTTCCTCTTTTCAGCATGTGAGGCCATTTCTCAGAGCCTCTGTCCCCATGGCTACCTCTGGCCCAGGGAAAATCTCTCTCCAGTCCCCAAGATGCTGCACTGATCAGCCACATGCTTTTCTTCTGTAGGTTCGATGGATTTCAGTTTTTGCAGATTTTTTGCCCCAGCCACACAATGCAGTAGGTGGGGAACCCTGCAGAGTGGGGGTTGTGAACTGGCCACCTGGGAGCTGGAGATGTCCTTTCCAAAGGTGTTTTTGGCCCACTGTGTGGCTCCTATGGTGACTTTTTGAAAAAATAGAATGAATTGCTGTCCTTAAAATCAGAATATGAAACATAAAAGTCAGGAGTCCAGGGGGCTCTTCAACCTGGAAGGTCTTAGCATGGGCCAGCTCCCCCAGAGCCCAGCAGAGCCTGTGGTTTTCATCACCACAGCCAGGCCATCCCCACCCAGCCCCACACTGGGGAGGAGAAGCAGGACCCTCTGCAGCCTCTTGAGTGTGTTTTGCATCTAGGGCTGCACCCTCCTTATGAGACAATCACTATCAGGCTGTTGTCCTTGCAGACATTTTTCTCCATCTCCCAGAAAGGAATTAGGCATAGGCCACTTTGTCCTAGAAACTTTGCCAATGCCAGAGGCCTAAGCAGGGTGAGCTCTGGGCCTACAGATGGCCAAGAGAAGGAATGATGCCTGGTCAGGCACTGGTGGGCATCAGCACATCCCCAGACTTGTGGCTTCTAGGGTCCTCTCCCCTCTGCCCACCTGTCTCCCTGCACACAGTCTTACACAGTCCATGCCAGACTTTCTCCAGTGCTGCAGGAGCCTCAGGACTCTCCAGACTCAGGGCCTGGAGCCATGAACACAAGGAGACCCAATTATGCTGGGGAGTTGGGACTGGGCAGCAGGAATAGGAGACAAGGAAAGGGAAACTGAGGCAGCATCTCATGCCTAGGGCAATGGCGGGTATGGGCTCAGCCACTCTTGGCACTTGTGTGCCCAAGCAAGGCATTTCCTCCCAGTGTTCTATCAAAGACTTATCACAGGTGGGCGCACAACACAGCCTGGAGGGGGGTCAGGTGTTCCTGGGGTCTGTCATCCTCATGGCTTTATCTAACACTGAGTTTTACCCTTCATCTAACACTGAACTTTACCCTATATTTGTCCGTTTGTGACTGGCTTGTTTCACTTAGCATAATGTGCTCAGCTTGAATGAATGACCCTAAAACAACAGGGAAGGGAGGGTGCATCTCTGGTGCGTTTCTCAGAGCCACTTGAGAGTCTTTACCCACATGAATCACAGCGTTTGCATCAAGTGCAGGTTTGCCTTCCTAGGTGCCATAACCATTCTCTGAGTTACTATTGAGTGTTCAACGCCATCATTTCAATGGCGACAGCAGCTCCACCAGGAGGTACATGATCATTTCCTCATCCAGTCTCCCTTGGTTCATCATCTCTGCAGCTCTAGACCGTGTTCACCGCTGATAATTAATACAGAAGCAAATGCCTTTCTTTCCACGGCTTTTCCCCTTGAGATTATTTTCTTGGGATACGTTTCCAAAGCTTTGATTAGGGTAAATGGACACTATCAAACATAAGGCTCTTGGCACCTTGAGCCACATCCTGATACAATTAAAGGGACTGTAATGGTGCAGCCCCCTCCCCGCCCAGCAGTGTGTCAGGGGCTTCCCCAGCACTCCTGCCAGCACTGCTCTTTGTATTAAGACCTGTCCATTCATGGATATAAAGCAGAAACCCAGCAGAGCCACACCACACACACTGAGCCACATGCTCAGTGCGCCAGGCAGACAAACAGAAAGGACTCTGGAGACAGGGCTCTGAGCGGTGGGCATCCCACCTGCCTGAGCCATGCTCAGACCCCAGCACTTGAGACCTCTTGCCATGGCATCCGGCAGACTGCGTTCACAAAAACACGGAATGGAATACTTACTGATGATTTAAAGGACTTTCAGGGGAGGTTAGCAATAAACAATTTTCACAGCATCACTAGCTTTTTAAAATTTTCATTAACATATACATAATATAAAATTAACCATCTTCACTATTTTTTTCTTGAGACAGAGTCTCATTCTGTTGTCCCAGGCTAGATTGCCATGGCATCCGCCTAGCTCACAGCAACCTCAAACTCATGTGCTCAAGTGATCCTCCTACCTTAGCCTCCCAAGTAGCTGGGACTACAGGCACCCACCACAACGCCCAGCTAGTTCTATTTTTAGTAAAGACGGGGGTCTCACTCTTGCTCAGGCTGGTCTCCAACCCCTGAGCTCAGGCAATCGATCTGCTTCAGCCTTCCGAAGTGCTAGGATTACAGGTGTGAGCCACTGCACCCAGCCTCACCTTAACTATTTTTAAAGTGTACCGTTCAGTGCCATTAAGTACATTCACATTATATATGTATATATGATGGTGCAACCATCACCAGCATCTATCTTCAAAACTTTTTTCATCTTGCAAAACTGAAACTCTGTACCTACTGAACACTAACTCCTCTCTCCCCCAACCCTCCCTGCCCCTGGCAGCCACCATTCTGCTTTCTGTCTCTATGACAGGTAAAGGTAAGTGGAATTTAGGTAAGTGGAATTAGAGTACAATAGAACCTCTGTAAGTTGACCATCCAAGGCACTGTAACAAACTGGTCAACATACAGAGGTGGTCCCCATAAGGAACAAGGCCTAATGTGCTGATAGGTACATGTGGTGCATGTCTGGTCCATGCAAATTAGGTCAACTTAAGGAAGTGGTCAAGGTAGGGAGGTGGTCAATGATGGAGATTCTACTATATTTGTCCTTTTGTGACTGGCTTGTTTCACTTAGCATAATGCTGCAGGGTGGACAGGTGCAGGAGTCTGGCAAGAGAGAACTCTGGAGTTTTCTGTCTTTTGGAGTCAGGCAGAGTGACACCCACCCCGTGGCTGGCCTTGCCTCCCTGCTGAGCATCTGAGCTGCTGCCAGCCCCCCTGCCTGGCAGTCTCCCCTGGGATGGACAGGAGGTGGTTCTGTGACATTTTACAGCTTCACCAGCTAAAAGTTGAACACTTACAGCATGCCAGCGAGGTAAAAATAAAGCTGTGTCTGTCACCAGGGCTGGGGACTGTTCAGTCTGCTGTCCATACTGATACCTGAGCCCTCCCCAGGCTGTGACCCAGTCCCAGCACCTCCCACATCCACATACCCAAAGGACAGCCCTCTGAGGGGCTCCCTCTGACCCCCATATCCCTCTGTCTCTATTCCCAGGGCAGAATCACTCAGGGAGCTGGGGTCAGGGTCTGCCACAGGAGCAGCAGGGGTGGTGTGAGCAGGTGAGACTCAGAGTTCCTGGAGGACCCTGTGGTGAGGCCACATGACACTATGATTGAGAACATAGGGTCTGTTTAAACAGTCACAGGCTTGGCCAAGATACATCAAGGTGAGAGCCCTACTCTTTCATGGCCCACAGGGATAAGGGGAAGAGCTTCAGAGAGTAGATATGGGCTCCCAGTGCACGCATGTGCTCAGTGCTGGCTCACAGAGGACGTGCTCTGGCCTCTGCCTGGAAGAGGTTTGAATGGAAAAGACAGCAAAACAGCTGTAGCTGGCCTTTCTGTGCACCAGGTACCAACAGCAGCATCCCTAGGCACCCAGGAAGGCTGACGAGGAGAATCTGCTGATGCCCAGTAGGGGTCAAGTGCAGCCTTGGGAAGGACACTGCAGGGAAGCAGGGAAAGTCAAGGAGGAGGGATTTCAACAATGTCTGGGGGGATGGGGAAGTCAAGATGGTGGGAGAAACTTCTTATGGAAGGGAACAAAATGTGCAGTTGCTCAGAGTTGGAGGAGAGTGCATGGCTGGCACCAAGAGCATAAATATGATGGGAGCTGGTCACAGTGATGCATACCTGAGTTCCCAGCTACGTGGGAGGCTGAGGCAGGAAGACTGCATGAATCCAGGAGTTCAAAGCTTCAGTGAGCTATGATGGCACCTGTGAATAGCCACTGTACCCCAGCCTGGACAATATAGTGAGATCCCATCTCTTTTTTAAAAATACCAAAAGTGATCGCTTCTCAGACTTTTGGCTAAGATCAAGTGTAAAAATACCAAAAGTGTATGATGGGGAGAGTTAGGAGGCAAGGCTCAACAGGTTGCCTTGGATGCCAGGAGAAATCCACCAAACAGCTTCAGGCACCTCAGGATCCAGGACCTCCAATGTTGCCCTCAGGAGTGTGCCCACTTTCCTGGCCCCTCGTGGTGCCAAGACGGCCACAACAGTGTTGGGCTTACATTCTACCAGTTCAGGGACCCCAGGAGAAAGAATGCTTCTAAGTGTCACAGAAGTTCTAGGATTGCACCTGAGCCCCTCCAGGTTGAATCAGGCCATCCCTGAACCAATCTGTGGCTGGCCGCAGTGGGGAATATCCTGATTATTCAGACTTGTCAAGTCTGCCTTTGCGGAGGTGGGAGATGGTGGGGAGGCAGACTCTGGAAAGGGCCTGCCCCTAAATGAGAAGCTGAGAATAGAGGAGAGATGGTTCCTAGGAGAGAGTCACAGGGCTGTAAGAAGGAGAATGGAGGCTGTGCTGCTAAGTGGGCGGGTGGCCCTCCCTGGAAATGACCGCTGGTCTCAAGCAGGCACAGAAGCTACTGTGGGAGGCAGAGCCCTTCCAGTCTGAGCAGGCCCCAGCTCTGGCATGCCCCCACTACTTCTTGCCATTACAGGCAGGCATGCCTCAGACCATGAGCACCTCCAACATGGTCACCCCAGGCAGCCTCAACCCACCTCCTCCAGAGCCCACAGATGGCGAGGAGGCCCAGCAACCCCTCCTGGAAGGAGCTCCATCCTCAGCCTCCCTGGAAACACTGATCCAGCACCTGGTGCCCACAGCTGACTACTACCCCGAGGTGGGTGGCCCACCCCACGGGGGAGGGGCAGTAAGAAGGAAGAGGGGAAGACAACAGGATTGGGAGTAGCTTCGGGCCTGGGGGGTGGGCAGACTAGGAGGCATGGCCTGCCCAGTGCCCGTCTGAGAGTGTGCCCTCTTTCTCATGTGTCCCCCCAGAAAGCCTACATCTTCACCTTCCTGTTGAGCTCTCGCCTCTTCATTGAGCCCCAGGACCTCCTGGCTCAGATTTGCCACCTGTGCATAGAGCAGCAGCAGCTGGACAAGCCGGTGCTGGACAAGGTGAGAGGCAGGGCAGGCCAGGGGGCCCTGTGAGTGTACCAGAACTCCCCTGCCATGCACCCATGGAGGTAATGATTGTCCCTCTTTTCCTGACAGGGTGGCTTCAGGGGGGTTCTGACTTGTCTGAAGACCAGAGCCAGAAGGGACCCGGCAGGGACCTTTAACTCTAGTGCAGTTTTCCAATGCCCTGTGGGAGCCAGTAAGCTCACGTTAAACCCAGACTCAGAACCAGGAGCTGGGCCAGTAAGATCCTGCCTGCATCTGTGGCCTGAGAGGCCCCGCAGCCTCCCCTGGTCTCCCTGCTGCCAGCACACCCGGCCACCTTCCCTTCTCCGCAGGGCTCACTGATGGCCCAGCCTTCCATGGTTCCTTACAACATTTCCTCCATTCCTGGTGGATCCTGCGGGCTGTGACTATTTATTGGCCTGTCAGTAGGTGTCTATTATTGCAGTGATGGAACCTCAACAGGCCTAAAACAAAGGGTAGCTCAGATAACTTTCAGGTCTCAGGTACCACTGGCTCCAGGAGCTCAGATGACATCATTAAACCCTGGTCTTTCTCCCTGGGGCTCCTGGGCCAGTCTCACTAGGACTCCCGAGTGACAGGTAGCCTTCAGCGCGCCAGGCTCACCTTCTACCCTCTCCAACAATGCGGAAAGAACAAGCCCCTTTTCTCCACCAGTAAAAGTCCCAATCTCATTGGCCTAGCCTAGGTCACATGCCCATCTGTGAGCCAGTCACCGTGCATGATGAAAGTGTGCAGTGCTCTGATTGGCCAGCACTGACATAGGCCCGGGTGGGGTGTCCCTAAGGGAAAATTGACGTATGATCACTGCAGAAAGGGAGTACCAAGATGGGCAGGCAGAAGCAGATGGACATTCCCCATATGCATCTGTCCCTTTCAACTTCCCTGATGGGTGGGAGCCATCATGGTCAGCACCCCACCCTGGTGTCCATCCCTGTCACCTTCAGCCACACGCTGTGGCACCCCAGACCATGCTGAGGACAGGAATCAGGGTGGAGGCACCGCCTCCAGGCCAGGCCCCCACCCCTCATTCACCCTGCTGTGCAGGCGCGGGTCCGGAAGTTTGGTCCCAAACTGCTCCAGCTGTTGGCCGAGTGGACAGAGACCTTCCCACGGGACTTCCAGGAGGAGTCGACCATCAGGCACCTGAAGGACGTGGTGGGCCTCATTGCCCCCTGTGACGAGGTGAGCAAGCTGGGCAGAGGGTTTCTCTCTCCGCACCCTCACATCCCGGGCCTGGGCCTGTTCCCAGAGCCTTCTCTCAGAGCCTTTGTCCCCCATCACTGCACTACACACTGCAGCCCCTCTAGAAGCAGGCACTGCACACCTGGCTCTTGAGCTGACTTCTCTCAAGACTGCTCTCAGGGAAGCATCAGATGGTGGGGATGGGGAAATCCACTGGTGAGCTCTTGATATGGCTCGGCCTTGGTCCTGAGCCTTTTGCCACAGACCAGCACCATGTCCAGCACCATGTCCAGGGCTGGGCTGGTGGTCAGTGCTCTCACCTGAGCAAGGACCTGCAAATCAGGGGCAGGAAAGGGCTTTCCCAGCTGAACCAAAAGAACCCCACAGTGCTGTGGACAAGAACCTTTCACTGTCTGTTAGATTCTCATGGGATCCTCTCAGCCCTCCAAGGGTAAGCTGTGAGCCCTGCAGGCTGAGGGCAGAGGTGGGGACAGCTGCCCCAGCCCTAAAACCACACTGCAGATAAATGTGGCCCTTGTGCTGGGAAACCCAGAGACTTGGGAAGCAGCAGCAGCCTCTGCACCGGTGCCCACTGTGCTCTCCCAGCTGTACTACTCTGTGGAGAGCATGTACAGATCTCCAAGCTCCTCTTCCTTTATGGGAGAAAGGAAGACAGAAATCCTTAGCTCCCAGGATTACAGGGACAGATGTCTCCTGGTGTATTTATTGGTAGAAGGGGCAGGTTTATCAGCATCCCCGGAGTAATACTGTGGGCAGCACTGGTGTTGCATTATCTAGAAGGAGAGAAATGGGTGGGGGATATGTCCACTTCCCTGGGAAGAAACTGACCTTGGCAAGCTGGTAGCTACTGATGTACCCCAAAGTAGGTCTGGACACGGCAAAACCAGCTGCATGTAAGACAAAGCTGGGTAACAGGAAGCCATACCTACAGCATAACAGGCTGAGAGGGTCATTCACCCATCAGCCAAGTGACTGAGCTGATCTGAGGCTGAGTGAGATGAGGGTTGCCACCCCCTCCTTCTCTACACTCCCCCCCCCCCCATCCATCTCAGGATCGTAACATAACACTTGGCTTAGCGTGCAGCACAAACAGGGTCAGGAAGAGTTGATGATGGGATGGATGGGGGTCAGGAGAGTGGGTGCTTCTGACTGGCAGGGCAGATAGCTGACTCCTTCTATGGATGATGTAGGGGAGGACAGGTGTTTGGGTAACTGCATAGGCAAGTGGATGTCCAGGGTAAGCAGATGTGGAACCATGAATGGAAGGAAGAAAGAGAAAAGTAGGAAAGGTAGACTGGTCCATGGGTGGATGGAGGAATAGATGGATGAGAAGGTCAGTGGGTGGGTAAATATGTGAGTGGGTGGTGTTAGAAAGGAGGGAGGAAGGACAGATGAGTGAATTGCTGAATCTGTTCATGGGTGGAGGAGAGATGGATGGATGAATGAAGGTGGGTGGTGGATAGGTGGAAGGGTGGGTGGATGGGTGAGTGGGTGGATATCAGAAGGGAAAGAAGATAGGTGAGTGAGTTAGTGGATCTGTGGGTGGCTCCCTATATAAAAGGGAGGTTGGTGATAGCACGTGTGTGGAGAAGAGACAGGTGTGGGAAGTGGGTGGGTAGGTGGATGGGGTAGAAGGTATGCAAGGGGATGAGAGCCCAGTCTTCTGCTTTGTCCTCTTCCCTGCCCCCAGGTCTTCAGTAACAGTGAAGTCTAAGTCGTAAGACACGACAGAATTATCTGCCCTTATTTGGCCTGCCTGGCATTGGTACAGTTGGGTGGTGGGGGATGTGTGTAAGTCCCTAGCTGGTTCCCCTTGGAAAATCAGTGCCTCCTCACTGACCTTGAGAATGTTCCAACCTGTCACTGCGCCTACCCACACCGTGTAGTGTGGAGTAGAATAGGAAATCCCTTACCCTGGCCTTGACCAGGGGTGCACTCCAGTGTCTTTGGTATCCTCAAATTGCCCTTCCACAAAAAAGCACCCACCAAAGAGGATGTCCTCCAAGCACTAGCCCTTTACACTGGATGATAACAGGTGACCCTTGCTGAGAGGGGCTACTTCTTCAGTGGGCAGGAGGTGGACGAGCCAGACCTCAAGTTACCCACTGCAGCCCAGCTAGCCAGCGGGTGCCTTCTGGTCTTAACCCCATCAGGTTAAGTAGCCTCTTGTCCTCCTCCTCCTCAGAGTCCTGAGGGCTCTCCCACAGCTGTCCATGGTTACTTCACTGAGAAGTATTGCCATAAGGAGCCAGACAGGTGCCCCTTCTGTCACCAGAGCTCTGTCCTCGGTCCTTAGATAGCAGCAGCACCCTTGGGCCCATAAGAAGCTCCCAGGCCCTCACAGCTAAATGTGCCAGAGGTCACACCAGCAGAACGCTTCAGGCTGTGTGTGTTTCAAAAGAGCATGAAGAAAAACTCACCCTGACTGTCTTCTATCACCTGACAATTCAGCCTAGTCCCCACCTGTTATGTCCTGAGGCCTCTGGGCACAGGCTAGCTGGTTGATGGCTTGCCATTGCCAGAGGCCTGGCCCCCAGCTGCCTACACTGCCTCTGTCAGCACTGAGGCCATCTTCTAGGCTACTGGGGGATTGAATCCACCACTGGGAGTGGTGTTTGCTATGAGCCAATGAGCTCATGGACCTATTCTGAGGGTTAGACCAAAACCCTTGAAGACATATGGATGTCTTACTTAATACCCCAGCCAGTGTGATGGCATTTCCTTTAAACAAGGGTCTCTAAGGGGAAATAACCAGTTTATCCTTAGGGGTGGAAGTATAGGTGCCCCTCGAGGGCCTCCATACCCTTCCATCCCTGTACCCTTCCCAGGGCATGTCCTTCTGGGCTGGCTGGGAAGGGACCCGGTTGGTGTAATAACTACGTGCCCAGAGCTGGGCTCGGCTCTGCTAACATGGAGGTGGCAACACAGATATCCCTGCCCCTGTGCAGCTGTCATTCTATCGAGGATGTGAACAACCCTGATTGTCTCCATAGTCCCATGAGGACTGCTGGGGGGAGATGGCAGGATGGCAGAGCTGGTCAGGGAAGACCTCTCAGAGCTGAGCCTGGGATATGCGGCCATCAAAACCAAGCAGAAGACCAGCCTTCCAGGGCAGGGCCTATTCCCTATCTCCCTCCTCTGGCTTTCCCTTCCTCTGGCTTCCTGGCAGCATCCACCCCACTCTGCCCTGCTATGCAGACAGCTGCCCCACAACAGCTTGTCAGCCTCCCTACTGTGCGCTTTTCTAAGCTCCCCTTGTGTCCCTGAAGCCTTCTCCCCAACCGGCCTGGACTTGTGGCCCCAGCCCTCACCTGCCTAGGGTCAGGTCCCATTTCAGGGTGGGGCAGGTGCCATCCCTTTGGAGATGGGCGAGGCCTGAGTGCCCTGTTCCCCTGCCCAGGCATACTGGAAGAGGATGCAGCAGCTCCTGCAGGCACTGCACCAGAGGCTGGCAGTCCTGGGCCAGGGCCCAGAAGGTCTGGTGGGCGCCGACAAGCCCATCTCCTACAGGACCAAGCCGCCGGCCTCCATCCACAGGGAGCTCCTTGGCATCTGTAGTGACCCCTACACGCTGGCCCAGCAGCTGACCCACGTGGAGCTGGTAAGCAGGCTGGTACCACCTTCCACCCAGACCCAGGACAGGGAACAATTGGGAATGCAGCCACCACCCCCCTCCATCTCACTCCCCCAACCTGGTCTCCCCATAACCTCCATAACCCACAGATAAAAGTGCCTGGCATAGCAGGCCACCTGGCATCTCCAGAGGCTCTGGGCCCTTCAGCAATCTCCCAAAACTGGGACAAGAGACAGGTGCCTGCCCCTGGTCTGCCTAAGGGTCCTGGTCTGGAAAGGAGAAACTGGGTTCAAATCCCTCCTCTGACACCACCTGCTGTGTGATCCTCCCAGGACTGGTGCCTTCCCCACCAGGGCCTAAGTTTCCCCGTCCAGGACTCACAGACACACTGTGCCCTCCCCACCGTTCCACAGCAGCAACAGCACAAACTCTTTTTGCTTGTAAAGCAGATGCCCCCCGGCCCAGCTTCTTACCCACACAGAGGCTGTGGGTCTATCCTAGAGAGAGGGGAGGCTGGGAGCTGGTCTTCCCTTTATGGCACCCTGGCTGCCTCCCAGGCAGTTTACTCAGCACTCTGTCTTCCCTTCACCCTGCCAGGTAGGTACCATTATTATTCCCTTTCCACAGATAAAGGAACTAAGGTTCCCAAAGGGCAAGTGATTAAAGTCACACAGCAGAAGGGACACAGCCAGGATTCAATTCTGACCCAGATCCCCTGCTCTTGGCCACCATACCTGACCCCAGGGGAGCAGGTCACTTCAGTTAACTGGTGTTCAGACTGCTTCCCTTGAACGTCAGCCCCCACATGCATCGCTCCCCAACCCCATGGACCAAAAGGAAGGACTGCCTCTTTCAGGGATGGTACTGAGCTCTGTGACAACTCAGGACAAGTTCTCCACGCCCCAGAGTAGGTGGAGAGAGACATTTGGGGGGTACCAGGGAGCCCGACAGGAGTACCCTCCCCAGACCCCCTCTTCTTCCTTCCCCTGCAGGAACGGCTGCGACACATCGGGCCTGAAGAGTTTGTCCAGGCTTTTGTGAACAAGGACCCTCTAGCCAGTACAAAGGTAGAAGGACGCTCTTGGACAGGCCGTCCCAATAGTGACCGCCCCACCCATCCAATGACTGACCACGCTGAGAGGGATCCTGGGCGGCCCAGAGTGGGACAGATAGGCTTGGAGGCGCCCGTGCAGCCCACACAGCCCTGAGTCCCAGAGAAGCGGGGAGAGCTCAGGGTGGGCGGGGAACCGGGCGGTTGGCTCGCCTCGGGCCAGGGTAGGCCCTGGCTGGGGAGGCGGGTGGAGGGCACCCCCCGCCCCCCGCCTGCCTCCGACCCACGCCCTCCTAGAGCGTTTCCGTGGGCGCCAGTGCCCTCCAGCGGCCACGTGGGGAAGCACGCGCCAGTGTGCGCTCCCCTGCAAAGGTAAGACGTCCCCTGCCTGGGTCACCCTCCTGACATGACCCCCCACACCGGATTTCGATCCTGCCCTTCCTTTCTAGGAGCCCAACGAGCAGGTGCCTGGTGCTTTCTAACGGGGTAAATCCGAAGCGTTGTGTCTTCTGCCCCCACACCTAATAAATAAAAGTACAAAGTAAATCCGCGATTGCATTTCACTTATCAGATAAACCAAGATGGTCGTGGGTGTGTAGGGAAAGCACAGTCTAAATGTCTGATAGGGCGCGGTGAAGAGGCACAGCCATTTTGCAGGGCAGCTTGGCAATAGCTTCCACACTTTAAAGTACATCCTTGACCTCAGCTTCACAAACTTAAGAATTTATGCTACAGATACACACATCTGTGTGCATAAAGATGAACATACAAAGGTAGCTGAGATAGAGGTATACAGTGTCTGTTATGGGCAAAAGCTGGAGGCAAATTACCCTATCAACCATGAGGACCGAATTACAAATTCTAATACTTGTCTAAATAGAATGCTGTGCAACTGTTAGAGGGAACTAGGGCATATGTGTGTATAGAACAATCAGCAAGATCATCCAATCGCCAAGAGAAAAAGACAGAGTGAAGAACAGTGATGGGAATATCAAGAGGACCCCAAAAAAGGGAGGGTGCAGGACACGTACATGCCCACACATGTCCATAAACAATCTTTAGAAATTCTTATTGCTCTGGGAATTCTGGGCAGCTGTGGTGCTGGGAGGCAGGAATGGGAGGGAGGGAGACTTTGCTATTCTTAGAGGGTTGTTTTGTGTATGTTGCTTGGCCATTTTTGAGTATTACCTTTTTGTTTTTTGTTTTTTTATTTGAGACAGAGTCTCACTCTGTTGCTCTGAGTAGAGTGCTGTGGTATCATTGTAGCTCACAGCAACCTCAAATTCTCAGGATCAAGTAATCCTCTTGCCTCAGTCTCCCAAGTAGCTGGGACTACAGGTGCCATCACAGTTCCGGGCTACTTTTTTTGTTCGTTTTTGTTTGTTTGTTTATTCTTCTATTTTTAGTAAAGAGAGGGTCTTGTGTTTGCTCAGGCTGGTCTTGAACTCCTGAAGTCAAGCAATCCACCCACCTGGCCTCTCAGAGTACTAACATTACAGGCATGAGTCACCGGCCCCATCCTGAATATTACTTTTTTATTGTGAAATACATCAAGATTGTACATAACATTCACTTAATCCAATCATGCTGTAGATGAACATTTGTGTTTCCAGCTCTTTGCTATTATAAATATCACTGCTGTGGGCATTCTTGCAGGTGTCTCCTGGCACACATAAGTACACATTTTCACTAGGGCATCAGTTCTCAAATATTTTGGTCTCAGGACCCTTTTATGCCCTTAAAATTTATTGAGTAGCCAGGTGAGGTGGCACCCCCTCCCCTTCATCTCAGCTACTTGGGAGGCTGACGAAGGAGGTTTACTCAAGCCCAAGAGTTCAAGGTTGCAGTCATCTATGATCACTACACTCTAACCTAGGTGATAGAATGAAACCCTCTCTCAAAAGAAAAAAAAATATTAAAGACCCCAATGGACTTTTGTTTACGTCCAAAATATGTATATTATTTCTATCAATATTTATGATATTAACTTTCATAAATATTTACTTCAAAATAACAATAATAATCTATGGGCGGTGCCTGTGGCTCAGTGAGTAGGACGCCGGCTCCATATACCGAGGGTGGTGGGTTTGAACCCAGCCCTGGCCAAATTGCAACAAAAAAATAGCCAAGTGTTGTGGTGGGTGCCTGTAGTCCCATCTACTCGAGAGGCTGAGGCAAGAGAATTGCCTAAGCCCAAGAGCTGGAGGTTGCTGTGAGCTGTGACTGCACAGCACTCTACCAAGGGCAACTAAGTGAGACTTTGTAAAAAAAAAAAATAATAATCTATTACATGTTGACAGTAATATTTTGTGAATGTGACCCTTTTTTATGAAATAGAAAATTATTGAGAAGAATGATTGTGTTTTACATTTTTCCATATCTCTTTAATGTCTGACTTAATAGAAGACCGCTGGATTCCCTTATCTGTTTCTGCAACCTCTTGAAATGCATTATTTTGGTTAAAGGAAATCTAGCCTCACACAGGCAATTGGAAAAGCTTTTTCAAATAACTATGGCTATTTTTCTTTGATACTACACTAAAACTCACCAGCTTTTAACAATTAACTGCTGTGTGAAATCTGAATATATATCACTGAACTTTCTGTACTCTCTGGCATTGAAATCCATTTGTTTTACATCTTGAATGCATGATTTTGTAACATCATTCATTGCTCATTTGGAAAATATGGCAAATCTTCCAAATGATGGCATATTTTTATACAATAATTTTTATTTATTTATTTTTTTGTTTGTTTGTTTTTGAGACAGAGTCTCATTCAGTCCCCCTGGGGTTGAGTGCCATGGCATTATAGCTCACAGCCACCTCAAACTCTTGGGCTCAAGCAATCCTCTTGCGTCAGTCTCCCAAGTAGCTGGGACCACAGGCACCCACCACAATGCCTGGCGATTTTATTATAGATGGCATCTCGCTCTTGCTCAGGCTGGTCTCTAACTTGAACTCAAGCGATCCACCAGCCTCAGCCTCCCAGAATGCTAGTATTGTAAGTGTGAGCCACCATGCCTGGCCAGGAGATCTGTTTTTTAAATAAAAGAGTACTTTAATTCTTTTCTTTAGAAACTATGAAGACTGTATGTGAGCCGGGAGTGAGACTGCCAGGCAACGGCCAAAGAAGTATCATCTATTCTATGATTTCTCTTTTGTCTTGTCCTTCAAAGTTATGTTATCAGCTATGATTATTGTTGTATATCACCTCACATTATTTTCATCCAAGAATTTATCATAGTTTACTTCCCTTCGCATCAATTCTAGACTCCTTTTTTATATAGTTACATGCCACATCTCTGATGTTCTGTGCCAACTTGTCTTTTGATTGACATCACCTATTTGGTACATTCATTTTCCCCAATTGCTGCATCTCATGTGTGGGTAGAGAAAATACTGTGAAAAGATTTTTTTTTTCCTACCTATCTCATTACAGCATCCTGACCCACTCACCCAAGTAAATGCACACAAATCAGAGATCTTTTAAGAACAAAACTGTTAGTTATTTTGATCTCTTGACTTACAAACTGATGATGTACTTGTGAGATGAGTCTTCAGACATGGCTTCTGCTTTGGATAGTCTAATCTGAAGTCTTCTCCTGGACAGCCTCAACCCAGGTGATCTATTGGGAGGTTTTTGATTACTGAGCCAATCTCTTCCCTTATTATTGGTCTGTTTAGATTTTCCTTTTCATCATGATTTGGTCTTGGTAGGTTGTGTGTTTCTAGGAATTTTTTCATTTTTTCCGGGTTATTTAATTTATTGGCATACAATTGTTCATAGTATTACAATAATTTTTAAAATCATATTCATTATTATCAATCCCCATTTAAAAAAAAAAAAAGTCTGTAAGCATTAGGAAGCTTGTCAGACTCACAGAGGAAAAAATGTGTTTTACAAGTTTCAAGTTTTCTCTTTAAAGCTTGAATTTTTTATCATGGGCAACAAATACTGCCAATTGTTCTTTGGAAGTGACAGGTTTAGTTGCTCATCATAAAGAAAAAATCTACCAAATACTGAAGTCTGAATTCCAGCAGTCCTTCTTTCAAATAAAAATGATATTCCACAACAACGGTGGCCACTTCAGCTCACAAGTCAACCAAGTGCTTTCTTTGGCCCAGCAGTGTCGTGGTTCACACCTGTAATCCCAGCACTCTGGGAGGCCGAGGAGGGTGGACTGCTTGAGCTCAGGAGTTCCAGACCAGCATGAACAAGACCAAGCTGCCCTCCCTACCAAAAATAAGACTACCAAGTGTAGTGGCTGGTGCCTATATTTCCAACTACTGGGGAGGCTGAGGCAAGAGGATTTCTCAAGCCCAAGAATTTGAACTTGCTGTGAGCTATGATGCCATAGCACTCTATCTAGGGCAACAGAGTGAGACTCTATTTGCAAAAGAAAAAAAAGTGCTTCCCTTTAAGAGCAGAGAGAGGGAAGGAGGGAGCGGGGTGGGGCCTTGGTGTGTGCCACACCTTTGGGGGGCAAGGCATGATTGCAAGAGGGACTTCACCTAACAAATGCAATCAGTGTAACTTGGTTTATTGTACCCTCAATGAATCCCCAACAATAATATATATATAGTGCTTCCCTTTAAGACAGCCATGGTACTTCTGTGCACAGCAGAAGGTCTGTGTGTGCTGGGTCATGTCATGTGGAATACATGTACTCAAGGGTCAAGATTTATTAAAATTAAAAAGTATTGCCTCGTTTGACATTCTTTTTTTTTTTTTTTTTTTGGTAGAGACAGAGTCTCACTTTATCACCCACAGTAGAGTGCCGTGGTGTCACACAGCTCACTGCAACCTCCAGTTCCTGGGCTTAGGCAATTCTCTTGCCTCAGCCTCCCAAGTAGCTGGGACTACAGGCAGTCACCACAACACCCGGCTATTTTTTTGTTGCAGTTCGGCCAGGGAGGGGATTGAACCCACCACCCTTGGTATATGGGGCCAGCACCCTATTCACTGAGCCACAGGCCCTGCCCAACATTCTTAAGTCAAATTACACTCACATGCTCACTTTTTTTCTTCTACTGGACAATTTTACCTGCCATTGCTTTTTGTACCATCAATGCAAATCTCCACACAGTGGAAAAGCCAATAATATCTTATTATTATGAAAATAGCTTTGCCTTGTGGACTCGCCAAAAGAGTCCCAGGAATACCCCAGAGGTCCCTGGACAACATGTTGAGAACTGTTGCTTTAGGATATGCTTAGGAAAGGAATTACTTCTTCTTAGGATGCATATGGGCAACCTACCGGGTACTGTCACGTAAGGAAATACCAGTTATACCCCAACAGGGAGTTCTTCTTGCTCCACATCCTCATAGACACTTACAATTGCCAGACTTTTATGCTTTTGTTAAACTGTCGAATGGAGCATCTTTTCATGAGTTTTGGTTATTCTGGTTTCCTCCTCTGTGAGATGCCTATCACTTACTTTTCCCCAGTTTTCTATTGATGGTTTGTGGTTTTCTCAAGGATTTTTAAGAATTTTTTGTTCCTGGGCAGCACCTGTGGCTCGGAGAAGTAGGGTGCCTGTCCCCTATACCAGAGGTGGTGGGTTCAAACCCATCCCCAGCCAAAAACTGCAAAAATAAAATAATAATAATAAATAAATAAATTTTTTAAAGCCTAAAACCTTTTTTAAAAAAAGAATTTTTTGTTCCTGTTTTATATTACATATATACTAAATAATCTCTCCTAGGTGGTTGCTTTGCTTTTCATTCTGATTACACTGTCTCGATGATTAGGTGTGCTTAAGCTCCACCTAATCAAATTCACTAAACTTTTTCTTTATGTTTTATAGGGGATGGGCAGTTAAGAAGTCTTTCCCTACACCCTATTCAGATCACAGAGAAATGATCTATCTTGTCTTTCCTCTGGAAGTCTTATTAAAGTTTTGCCCTTCACACTTTGATCTGAAATTCATTTTGTGCATTTAGCTCTAGGCGGGGGTTCACTTTTATGTTCTTTTCCAAGCATTTTTATATATTCCTTCACCCTTCAATGGGCCTGGGCAGTTCCGTCACTCAGTCCATACGCGTGCAGGTCTGTTCCAGGACACTATCCTGCTCCACGGGTCTGTTTCTCTATCTCCGTGTCAAGACACATTGTCTTAATTACTACAGTCTTATGCTAAGTCTGAGGGTCTGGGAAAGCAAATCCTCAGTTCTTTAGCAGTACCTTGGTTATTTTTGACCCTTTGCTTTCCTATTTAAATTTTAGAATCATTTGTAAAATTCTATGAAAAGTCCTATTGAGATTTTGTTAGACTATATTAAATATGGATCAGTCTGGGAAGAATTTACATTTTCATCATATTGAGCAATTTGTAAAAGTAGCGTGTCTCTCTACTTACTGAAGTCTACTCTATAATGTCTTATAATTTTCTCCATAAACATCTCATATACGTTTTGATAGATTTCTCCCCCCTCGGTAACTTACACATATTTTTGTTATGGTATACAAAATAATCTATTTGCTTAGATTATTTTAAAATTTGTTTTTAGATTTCTGAATGTTTGAAAAGAAGTATATTCCAAATAAATGAGCATGGGCTCATATTTGTCCACTACCTCCATTGTGTATTTATGGTATTTTCTATCTGCTTGTTGCTGTTTTAAGGAATGTAATTTGCTTTTTAATGTCAATTTTATATATGAAATTTTGTAAACTCTATACATTTCAATAATTGGCCTGTATTCTTTGGGGTTTTTCATGTAGACATTCACATCATCTGAAGACAATGATAGTTTTTGTTCCCTCCTATTAAATTCTCATTGTTTTTATTTCTGTGTCAGTCACAGAACAGAGCCCTCCACTAATATGAGTTAGACAAGAATGATTGACAGAATCCATCATTTTAAACCTCTAAGATGTTGAGATTGTTAGTCCTTGCAGATAATCCTGCCCAGTCTCATTAATAGGGTTTCTTCATCCTGTTCATTGTGCCAACTTGCACTTCTGGTGTAATGTCAAATAGAAATGTTGATAGCTGGCATTCTTCTTTTGTCCTGATTTTAAAAGGAATGTTTTTAATGTGTCACAATGGAGTATAATGTTTGCTATAGGATATTTTTAGATACTCTTCATCAGTTTTAGGAAGTACCTATTCCTAGTTTTCTGAGAGTTCGTACCATGAATGGTCGTTGAATTGTATTCAGCTCTTTTTCTGGATCTGTTACTCACATGTTCTCTTCTCCTTTAAACTATTAAGTGATTGTTTATATTAGTTTTTTTAAATTGATGTTGAATCAACCTTGCACTTCTGAGATAAATTAAATTGGGATAAAAAAAATCATTATGTTTTTTAAACATTCCTGGATTTGTTTTGAGAATGTTTTGTTTTGGATATAATTCTGAGAGAGATGGTTATTTTCCTTTCTGATACGTTTTTTGTATAATCTTTGTTTCTCTTTCCCTATTCTCTATTCTGTGGGAAAGGTTGGAATTGCCTGTTCCTGGAGAATTTGATAGAATTAGCCAGTGAAACCATGCAGGCCAGATATTTTCTTTGACGGATGACTTTCATGTACTAGTTCAAGATATTATTTATTTATTCTTGTTGCTTTAATGATGATAAGACTATTTGTGTTTTCTACTTCCTCTTTAGTCTGTTTCGTAATTTACATTTTTCAGGAATTTGACCATTTCCCCTAAGTTTTCACATTTATAGATGTTAAGTTATTCGTAATAACTTAGTTGTCTTTTTCATCTTTTCACATCTCTATTGATTCATCTCTACTATTCTTCACTATTTACTTTGCTCTTTGTTTCTTTTTCTTTCTCTCTCTTTTTTTTTTTTTTTTTTTTTTTAATTGAGACAAAGTCTCAAGCTATCGCCCCGGGTAGAGTGCTATGATGTCACTGCTCACAGCAACCTCAAACTCTTGGGCTTAAGTGATTCTCTTGCCTCAGCCTTCCAAGTAGCTGGGACTACGGGCGCCTGCCCCACAACACCCGGCTATTTTTTGACTGTAGTTGTCATTGTTTTTTGGTGGGCCCAGGCTGGGTTCAAACCCGCCAGTTCAGGTGTATGTGGCTGGCTCCCTAGCCCCTGAGCTACAAGCACCGAGCCCTTTCTTTGTTTCTATATCAGTCTGACCAAAGGTTCGTCAATTTTATTAATTTTTTCAAATAAAGATCTTTTGGCTTTGTTGACTCTATATATTGTGGCTTTCTTTACTGTTTGTTTTTCAGCATTTTCACTGTCACACTAATTTCATTTTGGTTTCATCTTTCTTTTCTTTTTTTTTTTTTAGTTGCCACCAATAAGAAATTTACTTGTTTTAAAAATTCCTAATGCTGGCATTGTACAGAAAAATTTAATGGGTTTATTTATAATTGTTATAAAGTTGAACTGCTGAAACTTGTTCACTGAAATATTTTGACTCATATTAAATGCTGCACATCCGCACATTTATATCAAAAATTCACATGCAAATGAAAATGGAAAAACTGCCAATACCTGATTTCTATCCCCTATTTTTCTGGTTGTAATCATACACTTAAGTCTTTTTTGACACCATGGGAAAAAAAAAAATTCTAATGTTCAGAACTACCAGTAACAGGAATAGAATATATTTTTTTTATAATGAAATGTTTTCCCATCATAGTGGACTCTTAAGCACTTTCTCCGCATATGCAGCATGCTAGCTGGATGTCTTTTGGCATAGATAGCGCACAGGTTGGTGCGCTATCAAAAAGGCCTCACCTGCCTCCTGCAAAGCACCAATACCTGTGCTCTGGAAGTGCAGATCTGTCTTAAAGTCCTGAGCAATTTCTCACACCAGACACTGGAAAGGAAGTTTGCAAATCAGAAGTTCAGTGGACTTCTGATAACATCTGATTTCAGGGAGTGCCATGGTACCAGGCCTGTAGCGATGAGGTTTTTCACCCCTCCAGTAGAGGGCGCACTCTTGCAAATGGCTTTTGCTTTACCACAGGTGTGTTTGCCGGCAGTCTGGTTTGTACCAACCATGGTATAAAGACCTCCTTACTTACCCCCCTTCTCCTTCGGCTGGAGCTCGGTGAACTACAGGCAGCGCTGTGGAGGCCACGAACATAATTCAATTTACTGGAATTCTTAAGTGCCCTTTCTTCCATAGAGCTTCACTGTGGTGATAACGTGCTAAGGGCTGCTGTGTTTTCCTGCACGAGCTCCCATCCTCTGAGGGTCCTGAGAAGGATAGTGGATTGGCCCTGGAGCCCTCAGGAAAGGAGGGGGTGGTCTCATTGGGTGGAACATGTGTGGTCCAAAACATGGGGGTTGGGGGTGGAGCAGTGTTCACCACAGCTGGAGGGCCTCTTGGGGGTAAGTTTAGTTGACAGAGGCTTCTGCTGCTGCAGGAGGAGGAGGAAGAGCTCCTGGCAATCCTGGAACAGGCTTTTGCTTGGTCCCAGAGTTTGTGGTTCCATCCTTCTTTTCTTTTCCTCTAGCTGCTGCTTGGGATCTTCCACATTTCACAGTGAGTCTGTGGTCATTGACAATCAAGTTATTAAAGAACTTTTCAGCAGTCACTTCTGCAGCCTGCCTTGTGGCAAACTGGATGAAAGCACAATGCCGTCTCTGTACATCAGTGATTGTCCGGATCTCTCCAAACTTGTAGAAATGACTTCTTAAATCTGTGTCAGTAATGGTATCACCCAGGCCACCAACATATAGTGTGGTGATAGTTTTATCCTCTGGTGGGTCCAGACGAGGCATGGTTGAAGCCCACTTTAGAAGCTTATCAGCTACAGGGTCATTGATTCCATAACATCGGTCTTCAATATTCTGATCAGCAAGGGGGTCATCTGGATCTGTAGGCTTCTCATGTCTGTATGGACACTCCTCTCCTCTCTTGCACTCTCCTTTTACCCAGAAGGAGCAAATATGCGGCCAATTCCTTTTGTAGTAGGGTGCAGTCCTGGTCGGTTTGAGCAGCATGTCCCTGGTAGATGTGGCTTTCTCCAGCATGCCAACTGGCCGAGCTCCATCAGAGTTAGAAATCTCTCTCTCCATGTTCTGTGTATAGTGCTCTTTGTTGACATCTGACTTTGGCATGTCATCTTTAAAAGACAATCCTGCATCCCGAACCTGGATGAACAGGCCATACTCTAGGTCTAAGAGGCAGGTCTGACAGACATTCTTCAATTTACTGCAGGTTTGGCACACTTCAGTCTTCCTGAACGCAAACGACTCCCGGGCACCAGCAAAACACTGTGAATGGCCTAGCACAGATCTTGCTTTCCTTCCCATATTTTTCTTTGGTCATTCGAGTATATGGGTTTTCTCCAAGACAGGTCTGGCACAGAATGGGGAAGTCCACTTCCTCCCAGTTCTGCCTGTTGTAGGTGCTGGAACCCAGAGAGTTTGCCATCTTGGGGGTGTCAGGAGGCAGTGATAGCTTCCAAGTTGGGAGAAAAGACCCAAGGTTTTTTTTAACAGCCAGGCACGGTTGCTCACGCCTGTAATCCCAGCACTTAGGAGGTCCAGGCAGGTGGACTGCCTGAGCTCACAAGTTTGAGACCTGTCTGAACCAGAGCGAGACCTCATCTCTAAAAATAGCCAGGCAGTGGGGCGGGTGCCTGCAGTCCCAGCTATTTGGGAGGCTGAGGCAAGAGAATCACTTAAGCCCAGGAGATGAGGTTGCTATGAGCTATGACTTCACAGCATTCTACCAAGTGTGACAAAGTAAGACTATCTCCAAAAGGGCAGCTCCAGAGGAGCAAATTACCTGTATATTCAAGCACTGGAGGACTGAGAAGCTGCAAGTGGCTATTTTGTCTGTGCCAGACTGAGACTGTGATGACATTTCTCCGTTTAATGATCTGCTGAACAGCTCACTGCTGGATTGCTGAGGGCTTTTCAAAACCATAGGCAGGTGTGGATACTGTGCAACAGGTCCTCCCACAAGCCCATGGTGTCCAACGTGGGGGTCACATATAACTTCTTGCTGGTCTCAGATTTTACTTCGTCTTCCTCTTTCGGCAGCCGCTTCCACGCCAAGGTCGCCAGCGTGGCCATGGGTGCCACGATTTGATCCATGGAGAGCAGAGCATGCACTGCAAGGGACAGAAAAAACAGACTCACATCACTTTGTAGAGAGGAAGGTTGCTGCCGCTGCAGCCGCCGCCTTATAGGGCTGTGAGAGGTTTGCCTGGGTTTCATCTTTCATCCATAGATTATTTTTAAATGCATTTTTAGATTTCTAAATAATTTTTAGGGTTCTCGAATAATTGAGTTTAGGCTTCCATATTTATCACCTCAATTATGTAAATTATGTTGTTCAAATTAATATTTATCCTGGGTTTGGTTTTGTCTTCCTTTTCTCAATCTTCCTAACCTATTAATTGCTGCCATATGTGTTAAAATCTTCCACTGTGACTGTAGGAGTTAACTTCTCCTTACAAACAACTTCACCCTTCTGATTATTTTTGCCTTCCTATTTCGAGGCTATGTTACTAGATGCAAATAAATTTCAACTCATGGCATATTTCTGATGAACTGAATCTTTTGTCGTTATGTAGTTACTCTGGAATCTCTCCCAGTGCTTCATGCCTGAGTCTTTTTTTTGCCTTAAAGTCTATTTTCATCAATACGTATTTATCACACGTATATTTTTCCATTTTTTAACTTACGAGGTCTGACAATTAAATTCATGAACTAATCCTAGAAAAAGTGCTGCATACCTCATTCCTGAATATCACTACAGTCACCTTCAAAGTGCTCCCATTGGAAAGCTGTGCACCAATGCCAGAACCTAGTCCACACTTCAAAGGAATTTTGGAACTCTTTTCTGGAGCCATTACAGCCATTACAGCTGATGTCATATTACCCTTAATATCCTGAATTTCATCAAAATATCTTTCTTTTAATATTGCCTCTTTCTTTGGGTAAAGAATAAAGTCATTGAGGGCCAGATCAGGTGGGTAAAGAGGGTGTTCCAATACAGTTTTTTGTTTACTGGCTAAAAACTCCCTCATAGACAGTGCCATGTGAGCTGGTGGATTGCTGTGATGCAAGACCCATGAGTTATTGGCAAAAATTTCAGGTCATTTTTATCTTTTTCACACAGGCTTTTCAACACTTCCAAATAGTAAACTCAGTTAGCTGTTTGCTCAGTTGGTACAAGTTCATAGTCAAGGATCCCTCTGATGTCAAAAAAAAGCAACATCATTTGATGCTTGATTTGGAGTGATGGACATTTTTGGTTATGGAGAATTGACTGACTTCCATTGCGTACTTTGATGCTTTGTTTCAGGGTTGTGTTGATGGTACACCATATTTCATCAGCAGTGATAGCACGTCCCAAAACACCATCTTGCCTCCCCAAAAGGTCTTGGCAAACTTCAACTCTCCTTTGCTTTTGTTCATTGGTGAGCTCCCTCTGGACCATTTTTGCACACACCTTTCTTATGCCAAGATTTTCCGTTAAGATTGTCCTGTTTCTCAATCAATATGTACTTGGTCTGCGAAGCTTCTCACAGTCAGCTGACAATTTTGACACACAACTCAATGAAGTTTTGCAAAGTTTTCATCAGTTCTGCTCATTACCATCACCTCTCATCATCAGTGATGTTTTCCATTCCCTCAGAAAAACAGTTAATCCATTTGTCATTTTCTTCATGGCTTTATCCCTATAAACTTAGACTAACGTGCCCCTGATTTCACTTCCACTCTTGCCAAGTTGAACAAGAAATGTATTGTTTGTTGCTTTAATTCAAGCTCTTACATTGTTTCAAGAGTACACAAAAACACGCAATAATAATGAACTCCACTCAGCAAGGGACTACCAGACATTGACAAGCACACAGCTGTGAAGGCCGGGCAGGGTGGCTCACACCTATAATCCCAGCACTTTGGAGGCTGAGGCAGGTGGATGGCCTGAGCTCATGAGTTCGAGACCAGCCTGAGCCAGAGTGAGACCTCATCTCTAAAAATAGCTAGGCATTGTGGCGCATGCCTGTAGTCCCAGCTACTTGGGAGGCGGAGGCACAATAATTGCTTAAGCCCAGGAGTTTGAGGTTGCTGTGAGCTATGATGCCATAGCACTCTACCAAGGGTGACAAAAAAAAAAAAAAAGGGTCTCAAAAAAAAAGGAACACACTTGTAAGACCCTGATACACCAAGGTGATAAAATCTTACCGAGCTGTTTGTACAGTGCTGCCAACGTAAGCACACAGTGGCAAGTTTACACATGTAATTGTCAGGCCTCATGTATCTTTGAGTTTGGAATGTGTCTCTTGAAAATGGTGAGCAGCTGTATTTCTTTTTAATTTCGATGATTTTAATTACTGATATGTAAAGATTTGTTCAGTTGTACTGTTTAGTTTTCTTCCTTACTGTCTCTGTTTTCCTTGTTTCTTTTGGATTAATAGGTCCCCCATCCTGTCTTCCCACTTTATTCATTGCAAGTTACCGTAGCAGCTTTAACATGTACATTTAAGTAAACATCAGTTTAATCTCTTAAACTGTGGTACATATATACAGTGGAATGTTCTACATTGATTAAAAAATGGCTTCCAAGTTGGGTGTGGTGGCGTGTGCCTGTAATCCAGCTACTCAATAGGCTGAGGGAGGAGGGTCACTTGAGCCCAGGTGTTCAAGATCAGTCTGGGCAACATAGCAAGACTGTCTCAAAAAACAGACTTATGTTTCCAAAGGATATTTTATGGCACAGGAAAAGATTCTTATGGCAAAGTAGGGAAATACATACATATATATAAATAATTATAGATGGATAGTTATAGATAGATAAATATACACACATATATGGTTAATTCTTGTTATTCCCAATAATTGTGTTATACAGGGTGGCCATAAAGTTCATGTGCAATTTAAAATGGTTGTCTGTTTGCATCATGTCATCACCAACACTAAATCAGCAAATACCAAACCATTGCTCCAGGGAAATACAAGGTTCGGTTCCTATAATCCTCTCATCACAACATTTTCATCAACTGATCAGTATATGATTTTACTTTTTGTTCCATTTGAAGATACATTCTTTAATATATATTGTTCATTAACAGTAAACTCCCAGCCAGCAGCACTGTTAATTCATGCCTGAATGAAGCTTACCTAATTGTGCAATTTCTCTGTAGGGCACAGCATGGCGGTTTTGCACTTAGGAACTCCAGACCCCACCTCAACACTATGCTTTGGGACCTTTCTAAACGGTGAAATTATCAACACAAAGCACAAAAATACAGACACATGATACTATTCGTCTGATAAAAAGACATTTGTTTACAGTATGAGAGCTGACACGAGAAGCGTGTCACTTGCACAGAGCTCAGTTGGGGCTGTGCACGCACATTGAGTGATTCCAGAATTTTCACTATTTCTAATGCACACAGATGCAAAGTCGACACAAGGTGTAGGGTTACCGATAAATTTTAGGAAGCAGGCAAATTCGCAAACACACACTTCATGAATCATGAAGATTGCATGTATGCGTGTACATAATTTTAAAGGAGACCTTTAAGTGTATAGAAGAAAGACCAAATCATTGGTATTTCTAGTTGGTTTTGAGGTTTTGATGTGAGATTGTCTGCAAGGATCATGAACTGACTTCATGCTCTAAAAAGGTGATGACAAAAACATTCAAGAAAGCTGTCCTGTGTGTCTTTTCCAGCCTTGTTTCAGTGACAAAACTAATAACTTGGAGGCTTACGTGAAATGGTTCAACAGATTGTGCTACCTCGTGGCAACCGAGATCTGCATGGTGAGTAGAAAGCCACAGTGGGCGTGACCTGGTGGCGGGCATGATCCAGAGCGCCCAAGGGTTGGGAGGAGCCTACCAGGGAGGGAACCAGAAAGATCTCTTGAGCCACATCTGTCTACAAGTCCAGGATCAGCCTGGGCACGCCCTTTAGGACACTAGACATCAGCAACTATTTCTTCCTGGGTAGAGCTGGCCGATTACAGAGGGTGTCAGACTTGGTCTGCTGAAGGAGTGAGGGGCTCCACTCCACACATCTGTGCCTACCTGCCTTGGCAGCCTGGCCTGCAACTGCTTTTGTCAGGCTCGCTCGGGATTTAGAGGTACAAGTAATCCACCCTGTAAGAAGTGGGAGATGGTGAGGGAAAAGTCCAGATCTCTGGCTGCTCCTGGAAGGCAGGAAGACCCAGCCACATGGAGCCAGATGTGCTGGTCACTGAGTCCCACCTGACCACACTCACCTGTCCCCTTCTCTTCCTTACATCAGAGGGAGCCTTCTCTGGACTCACTGTCTCACCAAAAAAGGAAGCCTAGCCAGGTGGTGAGATGGCATGGGGGCAGATGAACATGTAGGAACAGCAGCTGGTAGAACAGGGAAGAGGCAGCATCGCACTGAGGGAACAGTTGGCCTGCAATGGCCACACAAGGCCAAAATGGTTGGCCCCTATCCCATGCCCAGCTTCATCACTGTCACAGGTGCAGCCCAGGCTGCCCCTGGAAGAATGGGCAAGGTCTTGGATGGGCAGCTCTCTGCACCCGAGGCTGTGCCAGGAAAGCAGTTTGGTGACATGTCTCTATGGGCACCACAGCACACTTCTTGATGGCAGTAATGCCATCGCTGCATCTTTAGTAGGCAAGAAAAACCTGTCTGTGTGGAAGGAATGAGACCAAGGGCATGGCTGGCTCAGCCCCCTCCCAACCCTCCTGTCACTGGCCCAGCAGCCCAGATGGGGTTTACCTGAGTGGAGCCAGGACTGAGCCTGCCAGGGAATTAGCTTGGCAGGATGCACAGGGGAAGGATGCAGTGTGGCTCTGCACCATCAGAGGGGGCTTAGCAGTCATGCAGTTAGTCCATAGAAAGTGCTGGAGGAGCTACTCAGGGGACAAGTCTCAGGGCCAGCATGCAGCCCTCAGGGAGGGGAGAGCAAACCAGGGGCTGGGAGGAGGGGCAGGCAGTGCCTCCCCACTGCTCCTGTGGTGCCTCTCAGCAGCTCTCTAGCTGCAAGGGGTTCCTGGGACCCCACAGGCCCCACCCAAACCCTCCTTGACTGAGGGCTGCCAGCTCGCTGTGCCAGTGGAGACCTCTGAGACCCCGAGTCCTGGGACATTTCCCTGGGCCTCAAGTTTCTGTGCTGTGAAATGGGTTTAGAGAAGTTAAATGACCAGGCCAGCTGACAGCGCAGCACCCCTGAGGCTCTGGTGCCCTGTCCACAGCCAGCCAAGAAGAAACAGAGGGCCCAGGTGATCGAGTTCTTCATTGATGTGGCCCGAGAATGCTTCAACATCGGCAACTTCAACTCTCTGATGGCCATCATCTGTGAGTGGGCCGGCCCAGGCCTGGTACCCCCAGAGTGAAGACCCCCAGAGAGGTCAGAGTGGGTGCAAGCCAGGGCCCTGCTCTGCACAGCAGGTGCATGTGGGCTGCCCACGGCCCCCAGGCAGCCAACAGCTGTGTCTCTGCCTCAGGGGTCCTGAGACACCCCTCTTGAGACAAGTCCTCAGGGTGCTTGGAGAAGGATGGCAGAGTGTCCTAGATTCAGAGAATGAGGGCCTAAAGCAAGCACTGCCCAGAGGATGGGTGTGGGGACAGGGTCTGCACACACAGAAGCTGTGCCCACCTCAACACAGTGCCCACCTGCACCCACCCACCATCTAATGGGTGGAGCTTCTGTAGACCTAACCATGATCAGGGTGGCCTTAGAGGCCCCTGCAGCTACACAGAGGCCTCCTGCCCCCTGGGGCAGCCCCAGCCCAGCCCTCCCTTTTCCAGCGGGCATGAACATGAGCCCTGTCTCCAGGCTGAAGAAGACCTGGGCCAAAGTGAAGACGGCCAAGTTTTTCATCCTCGAGGTAAACAAGGTAGCTGGGCTGCCAGGTGCCCCTGGCCATCCCTTGCACCGGACTGCCCAAATGCCTCCCTATCTCCTTCCAGCACCAGATGGACCCAACAGGGAACTTTTGCAACTACAGGACAGCCCTGCGAGGGGCTGCCCACCGCTCCCTGACTGCCCACAGCAGCCGGGAAAAGGTAGGTCAGGAGCCTGCCCAGCCTTCAGATCTCTTCCCTGTTCCAGACCACCTTGGCCCAGGTGGACTGTATCAGCCAAACTGGGCACTGGCTCAGGGACCACGCAGTCCAGCCCTGCCCTCCTACAGTATCTGTAACAGATAGCCATATTGCCCCACTTGCATGCCTCCAGTGTGGGGAGCTCACCACCTCGCAAAATAGGTCAGCTCATGCTCCAGCAGTGACTAGAGGAAGTTATTCCTTGAGAGGCCGAAGCCAGCTGCCTGGGGCCGTCCTGTCGGGGGGACCACACAGAGTAAAGCCATTTCCTCTTCTGCTCCCCAGACCTCCAGAGCCTCCATGCCTCTGTCCTCTCCTCTCCTGAGTCAGCAACTCCAGAGACATCCTGCCATACAATTTTTTTTTTAATTTCAGATTAATATGAGGGCACAAATGTTTAGGTTACGTTGATTTCATTTCTAAGGTAATGTTCACATTGTAGTTGAGCCCTCACCCAGGGGTGTGCTGAACACCTCACATTGCGCACACTAGGTGAGATCCCTCTAGTCACCCTCCCTTCTCCTCCTCCCTCCTCGCTAGACTATACTTGTGTTTTTTCTTTCATGTGGTCATGTAGTTGTTTATATATTGGTTTCATTTAGTATTGAGTACACTAGATACTTTTTTTCCATTCTTGAGATACTTTACTAAAAAGAAAGGATTTCAACTCCATGTAGGTAATCACAAAAGAAGTCAAGTCTCCATCTTTTCTTATGGTACTCCCTAGAGTAGTATTCCATGGTATACATATGTCACAGTTAATTAATCCATTCATAAGTTGTTGGGCACTTGGGTTGATTCTACATCTTATGCCATAATATTAATATGATTCCCAGTGTCCTCCCTGAGTGGGTCCCTGTGGTCTCTAAACAGCTCCATTTGTCAGAATCCCTTCTGTTTCAGGTGTAGTTCCAAGTACATAGAATCTTTCACCTCCCCTGTTCTAAACACAATACCTTCATTTATGTGGCCTCAGATCACATTTATGTTTTTGGCAATGGCTGAATCAAGCTTCTTCTTCGCCAAACGGCCTGTTCACAAGTCATATTCTCATACATTTGCATTGGGGGGACCTTTGCTGACCCTGATCAATTTTATTTCTCCTCCAAATTCTTCTCATGCCTCCTGATATAGCAAATCATGCACAGGCCCTGGGATTGCAATGATCCTCTGGTTTAAAACCGTCACCAGCCTGATGATCAGAATTGTTCATCTCCATGGACAGAAACCCCCAAGACTTGTTGTACCTTTAAAGCTGGGCTGTTGCAGGAACATTGGTGGAACCAAGTCCCTGCTGTGGTTTGTGGAGGTCTGTTTTCAACTTGAGGAATAATAGGACAAATTGCTATTCTCGAAATTCTCAGTCACTGGGGAATTGTATTGGATATATGGTGGTCAGGTTTGTGGAAACCAGCTGAGTATGCACACCTGTGCCCCAGCCAGGCCTTCCTAGACCCCACCCAACAGGCAGTTGCCAGCCACACCGCTGGCAGTGTGTCCAGCTAGCCTTTCCTGCTCAGGCTATGAGCACTTCAGTGACTCTGCTGCAGTGAGAAGTGTCTAGTGAGATGTGACCTCAAATCCCAAGGCATGTGGGCTCGCCCCCAGACCCCAGGAGGGGAGGCTAGGGAACTGGGCAGCAGGCAGGAAGCTCACTTCACTGGGCACCTACCTCCTTCTGGCCACTTGACCCACACACACACTTAATTCTGACCACTGCCCTGTGGGATGGGTGTCAGCACTGCCATTTCCCAGATAGAAGACTGAAGGAAGAGACATCACTAGTTTGAGTCCCACTGTGCGTAGGTGGCAGAGCCAGGACCAATCTCCTGCCTGCCTGGCTCTGAATAGCAGGGCCTGCACTCCACCAGGCAGCCTCCTGTTCCCAGGGCACAGATGCATGTGGCAATATTGGGGTGCGCTATGGGAGGCCAGCTGGGGCTGACCTGCACCTCTCCCTTCCAGATCGTCATTCCCTTCTTCAGTTTGCTCATCAAAGATATCTACTTCCTCAATGAGGGCTGCGCCAACCGCCTTCCCAATGGACATGTCAACTTTGAGGTAAGGTTTAGGACCTCAAGGGGACTCCCACTGTGTTAGTCCAGTAGAAGTTCCCGGGGCCCCTGAACACTTAGCCAGTCTGGGGCAGATCACAGCACTTCCCAGCTGACGTCAGGGTAGTTATCAGCCTCTTCCCTGCTCCCTGCCCTCCACTTGAGCCTCACCCACGGGGCGATAGCCACTCCAGGGTAGGCTTTGTGCCCAGCACAGGTGAGACAGAACCCTTTCAGACCTTGGCGAGCACCAGGTGGAGAGAAGACAGCTCCACGAATGCAGGATAGCAACTGTGACAGGCCGCATAGGGCCAGGGCACCCTGAACATGTGTGTCAATGGCTGTGGGCTGGGCAGGCGCTGGACAGACAGTGCACCACGCAGCAGGAGCACCCCCAGTCTCCAGGAAGGAGGGGTACTGCCCTCAGCAGAGATGCAGGTGCCCCACCCAGCCTCCCACTCCAAGGGGCAGTAAGTCCTAAGCCGGTCACTTGCTTTGTCTGAGCCTCAGTCTCTGTCCATAAAATGGGGCTCCAACTCCCACCACATGGAGAAGCTATGAAAAGTAGGTATGCAGCAGGGCCCACCCAGGACTCTGTGAGTGTCCCCTGCTGACAGGGTCACAGCACATACCTGGGCCCTTTAGCCTGGAGCTGCCCTCTGCATGGACACCCCCACAGACCATCACATGCTGCTCGCAGACCTGGTTACTCCTCGGGGCCAGCAGAGCTGGAGAAAGTCCAGTTCAGGAGGTGGTGAACAGCTTGGGGATGAGACTGGGCTTAGGCAATACTGCAGGGGCCATGAGGCCTGGGAGCTTCCTCCACAGGTGACACCAACACACAGCCCTTCTTGAGCTGGTCCTCAGAACGGAGCCCAGAGTAGGTAAGACTGCAAAAGGCTCGTGTGGTCCTGGCTTAAGGAAATAGCAGTAGGCACTGGGTCTAGCTGCCAGGACAGAGCAAGGGACACCCCAGAGTAGGTGTCCCTGCCAAACAAAACTGTGCTGCTATTTATTTAAATCCTTCTTAAAGTTGGCACACTATTTAAAATTTAAATACATGTATTTACATTATAGTTATATGAATTTACTTAAATCTTACTTAAGTGCTTTATTTAAATCTATTTGCGTTATTGCCTAGATCAACAAACATAAATCACTTGTCATAAATAGGGGATAACTACAAAAATAAATCCAATTGAAAATAAAATACGTGCTCTTGCTAGAAGAAGGCTGTGGGCCAAGGGTGCTCTATCGCTCACTTACTGCCCCATGTTCCTCCACAAATCCCTGAGATCACTGGTAGGTGGGAAAGAGGCTTTCTTGGGGCCAGTCACTCACACTCACAGGGACCTCCAGTCACTGGGGTGCCTCCATTCTGTGTCTCTGTGACCCTGGCAGAAATTTTTGGAGCTGGCCAAGCAGATTGGAGAGTTCATCACATGGAAACAAGTGGAGTGTCCCTTCGAGCAAGACCCCAGCATCACCCACTACCTGTACACCGCCCCCATCTTCAGTGAGGATGGTAAGGTGGCCCCACAGCCTCCCTGCCCCCAGGCCACAGGACTTTTTTTTTTTTTTGAGACAGAGTTCCATTTCACCCTGGGTAGAGTGCTGTGGCATCACAGCTCACAGCAACCTCAAACTCTTGGGCTTAAGCAATTCTTTTGCCTCAGCCTCCCAAGTAGCTGGGACTATAGGCGCCCGCCACAACACTCAGCTATTTTTTTGTTGTTATTGCAGCTGTCATTGTTGTTTAGCAGACCCGGGCTGGGTTCGAACCCGCCAGCTTAAAGAAGGCTGTGGGCCAGCTCAGGTCTATGTAGCCAGCGCCCTAACTGCTGAGCTACGGGTGCTAAGCCAGGCCAGAGGACTTTTGAGTGACCTCTTAGTCACCATTCATGGCATCTTGCTCAGAGTAGGGATGTACCATGCCTACCTGTGCTGGCTCCAGGAGGGAACAGGAGAAGCTGCTTCCCACTGGCTGGCCCACTGCCAACCGAGGAGCATAGGATGGGCCCAAGTGCTTCAGGCTAGGACTTCAAGGACACCTGGGGCAGGCTCCTCCTTGGACACAGTTTGGACACAGTTGGGCATTGTAAATCTGAGCCATCCAGCTCTGAAGAGGGCCTGATGATAAGAACCACCCTCCTGGGCTCATGCACAGGGCCAAATCTGTGCAGGTGGAGGTGTGCAATACACACTGGCACAAGGTGAGGCCTCTTTCCTCCAGAGCACTGTTAATTTTGGTTTCTTCAAGTAAATAAGCATTTCCACAGGATCATTTGTCAGATACAAATTTGCTTGCAAATGTGTTAAGTGGGTGGGTGCCAGCATCGCCCTCTTTCAGGAAGCAGAAGCGGTAGAGAAGTAAGTGTCCAGCTAGGCTTGAGCTGGCCGTCCCTGTGGACAGTGCAGCCCTGAGGTCAGCTGCTCACCCTGGGCCTGGCTCTGCCGCACCACAGTAAATGTATTATGAAATGACACACACGCAAAAGCTACAAAAAAAAATAATAAATTAGAGAGAAGGATTTTTTAATGATTATGCTTTTGAACACTTTCAACTTTGCCATTTTATTTGTTACATTGTAAAGCCAGGAACTTTTGGGAGGGGGTTTCATTCATATCTGTACCCCCACCCCAAGAAGCTCAGCACCCGATAAGCAAACCCACTTGACCTGCTCCCAATGCAGCGAGCTGCGTGGCCCAGGAAGGCCTCATCCTGTCTAAGTCTCACCTGCTACGTTTGCAAAGTGAGACTGAGAGAATATCCTTCCCAGGGTGAGAATTGCTTGGGTTGGCAGAGGTGAAGCCCACAGGACTGTACCTGATTCATCCTAGTATATTAGTTTGGTGCTGTAACAAATCACCACAAATTTGACAGCTCAAAACAACACAGATTGACCCTTATATAGTTGTGGGGGTTAGAAATCTGAAATCAGTTTGGCTGGCCTAACTGTTGGCAGAGCTGGTTTCTTCTGCAGAGTCTGCAGGGAGAATCCACTTCCGGGCCTTTTTGAACTTCCAGTGGCCACCTGTGTTCCCAGGCTTGTGACCCCTTCCCCCATCTTCAAAATGTCTCACTTTTATCTCCACTCCCATCATCACATCATCCTCTCTCAAATCTCCCTCTTTGGGGCCCTAAATGCAATCACAAGTCTTATAAAGGACACTTTTGGTTGCATTCAGATAATCCAGGATCATCTCCCCAGCTCCAGATCCTTAAATTAATCCCATGTGCTGAATCCCTTCTTGCCACAAAAAGTAACATTCAAAGGTCCTGGGGATGAGGACGTAGGTATGTCTGAAGACCATTATTCAACCTACTGTACTAGTTACTATGATGACTGTTGTCGTCAGCCCATGATCACAATAATATGTATCAAAGACACATGAGGAGAGTGATAGGAGGGTCTCGGGGCAGGGAGGTAATAAAAAGGGGGCATTTCATTCAGTCTTTCAAAATTTCTTGAGAGCCTGATGTGTGCCAGGCAGCAATGTGGTAGTGATCAAACAGCCCTCCCAGAGCTCCCCTGGAGAAGAGTATCTGCTATTTTGACTATTTCTTCCTCCTTAGGAAAGTGGAGGGAAGTAAGATAAGAGATTTAAGATGTGTTAGGCTCCAACTGGGTTGGTCACAGCCCCTGACAGCCCCAGGCTTCCCATGGTAGGGCCCATCTGGCAACTGTCCAGCCATGAGACTCCTTGAAGCAAATGAAAATATTAGAAAGTCTTAGCAAAGAAAGAGAAGTTACAAGAAAGAGCCAATGGAAGTTTTAGAACTAGAAAGTACAATAATAGAAATAGAGAACAGTCAATGGGCTCACCAGCAGAATGATAGGACACAGGAAATAATCAGCAAACTGGAAGCTAGAAAAATTAAAAAGTATGCAATCTAAACAACAGAGAGGAAATAGACAGAAACAGAGTCTCAACTGTGGGGTTATAACAATCCCAGGGGACCTGTAAGAATTCCTAGAACTAATAAGTGAGTTCAGCAAGGTTATAGAATACAAGTTGCACCTGCAAAAATCAATTGTATTTCTATATACTAGCAATAAATGTGTGGACACCAAAATTTAAAATATAATGCCACTTACAATCACCAAAAAAATAAAACATGTAGATGTAAATAAAACATATATAGGATGTGTATGCTAAAAACTACACCATGCTGGCCAGGCTCAATGGCTGGCCTGTCATCCTAGCACTCTGGAAGGCTGAGGTAGGAGGATTGCTTGAGTTCAGGGTTGGAGACCAGTCTACACAAGAGGGAGACCCCATCTCTACTAAAAATAGAAAAACTAGCTGGGCGTTGTGATGGGCATCTGATTCTCAGAAGGCTGAGGCAAGAGGATCACTTGAGCCCAGGAGTTTGAGGTTGCTGTGAGCTACAATGCCAGGGCACTCTACCCAGGGCAACAGAGTGAGACTCTGTCTCCAAAAAAAAAAAAAAAACTACTACACAAATGCTGATGAAAGCAATCCAAGAAGATCTAAATAAATGAGAGAGATGACGTTCATGAAGTGGAAGACTAACATAGCAAGTGTCAATTCTTGCCCCAGAATTTAAGTACAGGTTTAATGTAATACCCATCAAAACCCCAGCAAGATGTTAGACAAGATTATCCTAAAATTTATATGGAATGGCAAAGGAACTAGAAAAGCTAAGACAATTTTGGAAAAGAGGGTTAGTGGGAGGAATCAGTCTACCTGATAGTGAGGCTGATCTCGCACAGTTATACCAGTCGAGACAGTGAGGTCTTGGAAAGGGACAGGCACAGGGATCAATGGACAGACTAGAAAACCCGGAAATGGACGCACACAAACACGCCAGGTGATTTTTGACAAAAGTGCACAAGCCATTTAATGAAGGAAAGACAGCATTTCCACAAATGTTGCTAGGGCATTTGGACATCCACAGAACAATAAATAAACCCTAGACTGGATGCAGAAGCTCACACCTGTGATCCTGGCACTCTGAGAGCCCAAGAGGCAGGTGGGTCACTTGAGCTCAGAGTTTGAGACCAGCCTGAGATAGAGCAAGACGCTGTCTCTAAAAATAGCTGGGCATTGTGGCAGGCGCCCAGCTACTCAGAAGGCTGAGGCAAGAGAATCACTTGTGCCCAAGAGTTTGAGGTTGCTGTGAGCTGTGACGCCACAGCATTCTACCAAGGGTGACAGAGTAAGACTAAATATTTAAATAAATAAATAAATAATAAACTCTGAACTAAATCTCACACCTCGCGCTAATAACTAACTAAAAATGGATCACACACTGAAAGGTAAAATGTAAACCTATACAACTTTTTAAGAGAAAAGGTAGCAGAAAACCTGTAGGATATATGACTAGACAGAGGGTTTCTTATAACAGTAAATATGCAGCTAGTACATGAATCCATAACTGCATTCTTAAGTATTTATTTATTCTAGAGAAATGAATACTCATGTTCACACAAAACCCAAAACCTGTGCACTAATGTTTATAGCAGTTGTATTTTTTATGGCCAAAAACTGGAAATAACCCCAATGTCCTTCGGTGGGTGAGCGATTAAACAAACCGTGGCACAATCATACCATGTAACGCTCGACTACTGATACCTGCTAGGGCATGGGTAGGTCTCCAGAGAGTTACACTGACTGGAAAAAGCCAATCTCAAAAGCTTACATTTACCTAACTTTCTTAAAATGATAGAAATAGAGAACAGATTGGTGGTTCCCAGGGCTTAAGAAAGGGGAGGGGAAGGGAGGAAAGTGGGCCTGGGATCCACTGGTAGTAGAGCCTTTGGTGGGGGTGGAAATATTCTGTATCTTGACTGTGCAGAGAGAATATTCTGGTTGTGATGGACACTACTCTATACCATGCTGTGGTTTTGCAAGTTGATTACGCATTGCGGAAACTGGGTAAAGGATCCATGAGAATCTCTGTGTCATGTCTTACAACTGCATGTGAATCTATAATTAACTCCAAACACATTTTAAATACCGGCTCAGTGCTTGTGGCTCAAGTGGCTAAGGCGCCAGCCACATACACCTGAGCTGGTGGGTTTGAATCCAGCCTGGGCCCACCAAACAATGATGGCTGCAACCAAAAAATAGCCAGGCATTGTGGCAGGTGCCTGTAGTCCCAGCTATTTGGGAGGCAGAGACAAGAGAATCACTTAAGCCTAGGAGTTGGAGGTTGCTGTGAGCTGGGATGCCACAGCACCCTACCCAGGGCAACAGCTTGAGGCTCTGTCTCAAAAAAAAAGAAAAGTTTAAATACCGAAAGCAGATCAAGGCCTGGGTGTAGAACAGGTTGTTATCATCAGCCATAATTGCATAATTTCACTTCCTTTTCTGTCTAGGTCTTTATTTGGCTTCTTATGAAAGTGAAAGCCCAGAGAACCAGACAGAAAAAGAGAGGTGGAAATCTCTAAGGTGAGTCTTTGAGGCAAGATGGAGTCTGGGGGTTGCATGGGACCAGACGGGGCCGAGGGGTTTCAGAGATACCCGGGTCATCTGCCTCCTGGGAGCCCAGAGAGGCCATGGGGAGGGGGCAGGACTAAGCCAAGGTCATGAGGTAGGGGAGCAGAACTTGAAGGCTGGAGTGGAGAACAGGCTGAGCCCATGGCCCCCACAGCTAGAGGCCTCTGTGGCCCCAGGGCCAGGGACTCCCAGTCCAAATTTTTATGCCACAGAGAAACACACACCCCACTCACTTTTTCAGCATGTTGATACAGCTGAAAGGGGTTTGGAAACATTCCATCACAGTGGGCTCTGAGGGCCAAGCTCAGGGGACCTACAGCATGCCCCTGGGAGGGCGGGAGGCTGACTCACCGGGCATGCTGAGCAGGTGGCCATCTATTGGGCAAAGCCATCAGTTGCAGGATGGCGAGCACCAAGCTGGTACTACTCTCTGGCGTGTTTAAATCCGTAGATCTTCTATTTTGGGGAAGACATGAGAAGCACTGAGTGGAAGGAGAGGAAGAGATGGAGGCAGCAGAAGCCTTCTGCAGCCCTGCCCCAGATGGCCCCATGGGCAGAAGCAGAGGCAGTGCCTCACTGTTTTGCAAACCAAGACCCCATGGCCCAGCACCCACCATAGTGGCCACATGGAGACCTTTTGTGGGACCCCAGCCCTGGCAGGGCCCAGGGATTCCAGATACCTTGAGGACACCCTGCCTTCAGGACTGTGGGAGTCATGTTGCTGGTCAATCTGTCCGTCCTCGGTGAGGACATAGCACTGCCCCAGAGGGTCAGGCAACTGCAGTCTTGTGCTCCCAGTAAGTGACGTGTGCCTCTTTGACCAACACCCATAGTCTGGCACCATGTGGCTTGGAGCCTCTGCAGCTGCAGCAGGCATCACGGTGTGATGTGAGGTGTGTCTGTGCCAGCTCTGAGCCCTGAGCTTCTGTCAGTGGACCTGTCCTCTACCCCTCCTAGGGGGCTTGTTTCTTTAGCCCTAAACATCCCTGCCTTCTGGATCCTGCTGGTATTAAGAATAGCCTTCTGGTGACAGCTGTGAAACAGCTCATCAGGACACACCAGACTCCTGAGTCGACAATGTGTACATTACATCCTGCTGCCCCCTCTCTCTTGTAAGCATTAGAGTTGCTATAAACACATTTGTACATCTGGCACATCCATGTCCGCACGTGTCCCTGACCTATGGGCCTGAAATGAGCTTTGGCTAGGACGCTGGGCAGGTTTTCAACTCAGCCCCTGGAATGTTGTAGCCACGGTTTGGTCATGGGGCACGGTAGCCTTTTCCCCTCCACAGACCCCATCTTGTGTTAATAGAGCCTGGTGGGTAGTGAGTGCTCAGTGACCTTGGTGAACAGATACTGACAGCCCTGCCTACACCATGTGCCCCTTGTGCAGAGTGTGAGTGATGAAGCCAATTAGGGTCCCTCCCATGGCCACACTCAGCCTGTGTTCCCAGCCCCTCATGAACTGAGCCAGGGAGCAAACTGGCCAAGGAGCGGTGAGACCCCCCCACATGATACATGACAAAGTCATCGGGCCAGGAGGTCAGGGAGTGCACTGTACACCCACTCTCCTGGCAGGGCCTGTTGGGCAGGAATGGGTTGGGGAGGAGATGTTGGAGTGCACCGACACATCCTAACCAGCTCCTGTCCTGGGCGTGGGTCCCAGCAAGGACAGGCAGAGACAGGGCAGCCAGCAGTCACAGGCCCAGGTGCATCACCCAACTCAGAATTCTGTCTGGTGAACAGAGGACCTCATCAAGGCCCCAGAAGCAGCCTGAGAAAGACTTAGGAATGCTTCCTGTGAAGGTCAAGTGGGCTCTGCTCTGCTCTGCACCTAAACCAACACCTCTTTATCTGAGATCACAGAGAAGCAAGTGGTGCTTCAGCGTCCCCAGCCCTCTGCCTCTCCTCACTCCTCATGCTCCCAACTGGGGCCTGGGACTTGGGGCCAAACCAGAGGAGTCTTGAGGGTCCAGGAGCTGGCTAGAGCCCCCTTCTCACCTCTATCCCTACCCCATACCCTCAGTCCCTGGAACACCCTTGGCAACATTAGAAAAGACCTTCTGCCTGCTGGATTGGGGGCATGCAGCGTAGGAGTGAGGAGGTCCAGGCTGACACCTGTGGGTTCTGGGAGGCCTGGGGTGACTGGCCATGGCCCTGCCCCTGCCCCCACATGCAAGTTCTTACACAGGCCCAGGCTCCTAGTGCTCTCTCCATGGCCAGCCCCTGCCGCCACCATCACTTCCACAGCTGCAGCAGAGGTGTAACTGTATGCCCCGACTTGGCAGCCTCCTCCCTGGCCATAGGAAACATAAAGAAAGGATGTTGGATAAACAAGACAGCTCCCCCCCTCAGCCCCCAGGTTGGAACTCCAGTGGGAAGACCCTGTCAGTATTAATAGGGGAGGGCCCAACCCCATTGCAAAGGAAACATGGTACAGGATCCTGCTCTGTGTCCTGGCACATGCTGTTCCTGCTGCCCAGCATGCTGTTCCTCACCTAGTCGATCCGATCAGAGCTGCAGCCTCGGGTGCACAGCCCATTTTCCAGGAGTACTTTAGACAATAGGCTTTCCATGCCTGCCAGTGCCTTGGCAGACCAGCATAGCATGGGCAGCAGGAGGAGGCCAAGGTGAAGCCTGGGCTCTCCAAGACAGGAGAGAAGGCGGCAGCCCACAGCCAACCCCAGGAGGGTATGAGCTGGGGATCACTCAGGGACCACTACTCACGACCTCCTTCAGTAGATGTTGGGTGCCAGGCCTTCAGGGGACCCACCTGGCAGCCCCCAGTGGGGACATTATGCCCTTTCTCCAGGTACACACTCAGAGCCCAGAGAGGGCCTTGCTCATAGTCACACAGGCTGTTCCTCAGCCACATCCAGGCCTTGTGGCCCTTCCCTCCAGAGGCATCTTTGTCCTCCTGTGGTCCTGGCTCCATTGCCCATATAGGCAGCCAGGTGGGAGTGTCCCCAGGGGGAAAGGGACTCTCCAGGGCAGGGCCTGTGGCTTGGGCCAGGTATCAGCAGCACAAGTGGCATCCAAGACTGAGGCCCATGAGGCCCAGCATGGCGCCAGGTGAAGCAAACGCTGAGCATAGCACAGCCACGCCTCAGGGACCCTGGAGGGGCAGGTGTGGGCCTAGCCCTTCGTTGCCTAGCACTTCTTCTCAGATCCTTCCAGGGAAGGAGCTGGGGGGATGTGGGAGCAGGAAAACTGGCAGATTCTTCCCCAGTTGGGGTTTGCCTCAAAGGCCCTGGGCCTGGCTGGGACCCAGAATCAGTTCATTCTCACACAGGGATCCATGCATTCTCTAAAGCAGGGGTGGCGAACACAAAGAGCCAAAATTTTAAACTGTGAGAGTCAGAGAGCCACACCACGCAGTGACCTGCCAAAACAGACAAACACTCACACAAAAGCATATAATTTTAACAATAATATATTAAACACATAAT
>CAUYPK010015628.1:0-22358 GCA_963574355.1 Loris lydekkerianus | reverse complement strand
GGGCCAGAGGGTTGACATATGTTAACAACATATTGTCTGAGGTCTATAGATATTCTGCCCTGAAGAAAGGACACAGTCATTACTTCATACTGGGTAGACTGAGTGAATGCTTGAGGATATTGTTCCCCTGTGGCTACTTCCGTCTTTGTGCCCTGCTTTGTGCCCTGCTGGGAAATTAGTCATTGTCAAGAAAATAGGAGAGATTTACTACAAAAGTGATTGTATTGATATGTAAAAAAATAAAGTAAGAAAATGAGGAAGCTGATTGTTAAAGGATTAAGTGTGTACCTGACTGAAAAAGTATAAAACCTGAACTTAAAATAAAAAACTTTGCTATATGCCATATCAGAGTGTATAGTCTGTTTCTTGACTTAATAATTACAGGAGCAAGTTTTACACCTACAGCAAAGCTTCTGCTCATTCGCGTCTCCAGTCACGCAACAGTGCCAATGGTGGTGGATGGGGTGGGAAAATTCTCTAGACCCATGGATGACATGCTTGGGTGCTGGGGAGGCAAAGCCAGGCCAGGCAGGCCTGACCTCAGGCACCCTAGTGGTCTATAGGGATGCTGGCCATGATGGGCAGAGGCAGGGATAACCCCAGGCCCCAAGTGCAGTCAGTGATTGGGTGTGGGCAGGCAGTAGTAGCGGTGATGGGTAGGGGGAGCTTGCCCTCAACAAGCGAGCAAGTGCACTGTGGCCTTGCAGCTGGGCAGGGCAGGGTTGCTACCAGTGGCAGCAGCATAGGTAGGTGGCTGGGCCCCAGACACTCACCTATGAGCAGGGGAGCCTATACTTGAAGGGCCCAGCACCGAACTCTAACTCTGCGGTGGGGCAGAGAGGAGAGGGAGAGAAAAGTGGCTGCAAGCTGCAGAAAAGAGCCATTTTTTCCTCTAGTTCTAAGTAAATCATTGACCTTGGGGCTTCTGCCGAATGCCAGCACCTTATCTCAAGACAGTTGTAACATAGCAACCACAGTTTTTTTCGCAGCCAAAAAATACCCAGTTTCTAACAAACTTTATAGTAACTCTTTAATTGCTGGAAAAAGAGGATTTTGACTACAAGTGGGTTATTTACACTACAATGTTGACTAACTCCCACCCAGAAAATATTGAGGGCAATGGGAGACAGAGGGGAGATAGAAGAAGGGGAGAGAGAGCAGGAGAAAGGCTGGTTGGCAGAGTGAAGCAAAGGGGGCAGAGAGAGTCACAGCTGCTGTCCCCCCTAGGCGAAAGTTGGTCCTTGTACCCTAACCACAACCAGGGAGGCCCGCCCTCCTGGGTCTCGTAGCCTCCCGGCAGGGTCAGTTGCAGATAGAGCAAGGCAATCCAACATGCACTCCTTTGTTCTCACTGCCTCCAGGTAGGGCCAGTCCCAGATAAAGCCAGCCAATCCTAAACCTCCTAAGTTACCTCAGTCCCTGCGCTGACCAACCCCCAACTTGGTCCCGGTCCCCCCCCAACCCAAAATGTATCACGCCAAAGAGTATAAAATCCACCATCATTTCTACCTTGGGGTCGTCCCCTTTGAGCAGAGTCCTGCTGGAGGTACGGCCCAAGCATGCTTGAATAAAGTCACTCCTTTGTTTTTTGCATGTGTGTCTAGTGATCTCTCAGTGGCGGAATTTGGTCTTAACATACTCAGGGCGGGTGCTAAAGTGTCACAGCTCCAATGTTAGAGAAGGTGGGGTTTCTGCCAGTTGCTTGAGCTCTGGTCCTGGCTGCAGTTGTGAGTAGTGGTGGTGGCCGCAGGCTGATACAGCTGATGAGGCCCCAGAGGTGCAGGGGCTATTGGGCCTCAAGGTAAGATACAGTGTGGCGGGGACTGGACTCTCAAGAATGCAAAATGCTGCAGCTGCTTAGGTCTTGGGGGTTGTGTAAGATCCAGCATGAGCTCCCTCTCTGGAGCAATGTCTTTGCATGGTCTCCAGGAAGCTGTCTAGGTTAGTCTCAGGGATGGGGTTTGGAGCTGTGAACCTCAATTTCCTACTTGTGTGAGGAGGACTGCTGACACTGAGCTGCTTGGACCCCCTCAAGTTCCTATGTTCTGGACCCCTTCTTTTTCCCAGGGTGATGCTGGAGGCCCCCTGGTCTGTGACATTTGTGGCACCTAGACCCAGGCTGGGGTAGTAACTTGGGGGTCCAACTATGGCCTCTTGGAGAAACCGGGTGTTTACACCAGTGTCAGCATCCACACTACATGGGATCGTCCGCACAATCTACAGCTCAGCCCCAGATGACAGCAGCTTCTCTCCAAGGCTTGCTGGGGTCATCTTCCTGAGGGGGACCCTTCTTTCCCTGAGACTTGCCTAATAGGGGATCCCATTACCTCAGTCTCTATATTCCAAATCCATGCACCCTCTCTGCTCCTGGCCAATAATAGCTTCTTACAAGGACTTCCTCCCTGTGACTTCTGTGGGCAGCTGCCTGCTGTAATCCACCCGGTGCCCAGTCCTCCAGGGACCCTCTCTGGCCCCTCCCCCTACAGAAAGTAGCCCCCATTCCCACAAATCTCCCTCCCCAAACTTCTGTAGCCTTCTGCCCAGCCTTCGGTTCTCACTTGGATCCTAAGCCCATGGACCCTAAGCTGCTCTGAACCCTCCCTGCCAGCCTGTGGACTCCTGGGGATGGAGTTTGGCATCTTTGCCTCCTTTTCAAAGGGCAGAGTGGCTGCAGCCAGCTCTGTGGGTCCTGCTGGTGGTTTCTGCCACTGTTAGAATCGAAGTTTCCAGACCCTGAGTTTTGCAGTGAGGGTGGTTGGGGGAGGTCCCTTTGCTGGTTTGTCTATCTGTGAGGTAATAAAGCCTGGAGCTTGCGGGATACTTCTTCCCGCTTTGGGGGGAGGATCCTCCCTGTATGTATGAACCACAGCCTTCTCCAGGGCCCAGAGGATATCCATGGAAGTGTCGCATGTGTGTGAGGACTTGGGCCACAGAGTGACACTAGACGCTCAGAGCAGCCCTGGGACATGCACACTGCTATTAGCCCCTGTAGAAACGAAAGTGACTCCATCTTGGATGTTAATCCTCCATGTTGACTCCTGCTTCACCCTTTCTGTGAATGGTTCCTGATTTCACCATATTTACTGTCCTTAGTGTAAGGGCACTATAAATCCTGCTTTTAGATCAAAGTAACTTTGGCGTTTTTGCACAAACTATAAGCTCAGACACATACAACGTGCTTGCCTGTTCTGGAGGGTACTGCGCACAGCATGTATACCTTTTTCCTATAGTATATAAGCCCTGGTTCTGGGGGTAACAGGTGCAGAGATTAACTATCTGATGTCTACCACCATGTTTCTGTCATAAGTTCCCCAAATAAATCACCCTGTTTGGGGTGGGGGTGACCTAATGGATGTGGGTTTTGAGAAAGAATTCTCTAGACAAAGATTGGGATAGAATAAAAAGCTCATTTTACTTTTTCAAGATGGGGAAAAGGGCCAATATACAAATAAATGAGGGAGATAGTGTTGGCAGAGAGAAGGAGATATTCAGACATTTTACTTAGGGGCTGTAAAGAGGTGAAGATTTATGCCTATAGCCAAATAATAGGGTATTGTGAATGCTGCATTTGTATCCTCTCTATTTTTAGCAGCAGGCTGGTAACAGAAGCAACAGACAGGCTTATCACTGCAGTGATTCTGTCCTAGAGATATTGTTTTGAGCAGGAATTGAGGCCTGTGGCTCACACTCCCTGCTGTCCAACCAGGAACTGAAAACAGATCTCTAAAGCAGTTTTGAAAGAGAAAGATTTCCTTTCTGTCTGCTCAGCATCTCAGGTATTATGAAAACAGAGCCCCCGCAGGGTGCCTATCAGTGAGGGAGGGGACGGGAGGGAGAGAGAGAGCGAGCTCCTACGATTGATCTTAGCTGTTACTGAGAAACTATGAGTTAGGTAATTTTTCTGTTATTGGTATTTTTGATATTTTAGCAATTCTGCCCTTTCACCTTTACCAACAAACTGGATTTGTCTAACGGGCTACTAGATTTCTCAGCTCTTTCTACATTTGGGGTCACTTTGAATACACAGCCCTTTCACAAAGTAGACCCACTTTTCAGCCAGGGAAAGGCTGGGAGCCCAAGGCCCCTCTCCTCAGCAGCCCTGACACACAGAGCAGTACGTACTGAGGGTTCTAAGGTCATCTGGAGGGCTGGGGGATAATCCCAGGGGCATGATGACGGCTGGAGATGAATCTCAGGGTCATTGATAGGGCTGGGGGCAAATCGCAGGGATTTGGGCAGGGCTGGAGTCAGGCCTTACCTGTCTGGGCACCTGCTTCTTGCAATCACCACCAGCCCTGCAGGAAGCAAAGCACTCAAGAGCCCACACTTGATTTCCACAATCACTGGGTATCGGACTATAGCTAGGGCCAACTGCCAAAGACATCACAGGGTCACCAAGCTCCTGAGGCTTCCTGCACCACTCAGGGCTGACAGGTGTCACCAAGAGGTAGTGCTTGGTTACACGTGGGGTGCCCCAGGCAGAAGATGTGGGAGTCCCTCTGCCTTCCCTGGAAGACCACTGCTACTCCAGCAGCCTTGGATGTGAGCACTCACCACTGCTGCCCACTTCTCCAGGCTCCACCTAGAGGAAGCTCCTGGAGTGGCAGCCTGGTGTGACACAGCTATGTATTAATAGAAGGGGAGAATCCCTCCCAGGGCTTATAGACCCTGCCTCTGGCTTCAAAGGCCTGAGGTTCCCCAAGGAGTATCCTGAGAGATGAAGAGGTGAAGCCCATAGCTAGAGCCAGTCCTGGGAAGGTCACCCCTGGCTTGTCCTGCGCCAGAGACCACTGGGGACACTGCCAGCCTACATGCCTCCCTTTTCTCCTCCCTTTTTGCCCTCTGCCCTCTCTCCCTTAGGTCCTCCATCAAACTTTAAATTCAATACGTTGTGCACAGTGCTGGTGGCAGCCAATAACACACACAAAGAAAAACGATGTCATTTTGGATATTGCTGCTTTGGAGGAAAAAATGCATCAGGACAGTGAGATAGATGGTCAGTGGGAACCAAGGGTTGACCTTAGATGGGGAGGGGCAGAAACAGCCATGATGAGGAGGGGAAGTGAACATGGAGGCCCAAATGCCAGCAGGAAGCCAGCCATGCAGCTATGGGTAGAGGAGTCTGCAGGGAGAAGCTAGCCTGAGGCTGGAGCAAGCTTGGAGCTCACTGGGAAAGGAGGGTTGGGGGGAGCTAGGGGCAGGTAGGTGGGAAGGGGCTCTCTAGGACCCTGGGAGCTCCCAGGGGTTTGGCAGGGCCTGTGGCTGAGGTGATCCTGATAGAGTCAAATAGAACCAATCTGCCCAAATAGAACTGACCACCCAGGAAGAAATGAGTACATGAATGTCCCACCCAGGAAAGAGTAAATGTGTCAATCCCTACCCCTCCGACCTTTTCAATTCCCATCCACTTTAACCCATGTGCTGACTTCCTTCTCAAACTGAGCTCGCCCACACCCAGGTAGAAATAAAGGCCATATTGCCCACACAGAACCTGGACTCCATTTCATTTCAGAATAATCTTTTATTTTCGGTCTTTGACCTCTCATTTGGTGCCAAGAACCTGGGACGGGGAGAAGCCCCTTTAGGGGACCGAACTAGAGGAACTCTTGCTCCAACAAGATGAAGGCAAATGGGGAACTTCTTTGACCCCCACCCAAAATTCATCCATTTAGTGGTAAGGTGAGCATTTGTCTAGAATCCCTTTCTGAATTTTTGAAACTTTTCTCTCCTTTCCTCAACTCCAACTCCTCTTTCCTTCTCCCTCTATTTCTGGGTGTCTTAAGTAGTCATATATAGCCCCCTTCTCAGCTTTTTAAACTTTTCTTCCCTTTCCCCATTCTGGGCTGAAAAATTCCCATTGTCCCATTGAAAAATTCCCCAGCAAGTTAGACTTGCCTGTCCAGTGCCTCATGTGTGGGGACAATGCCCTCCTATGGGCCTGGACCATTCTTCTTCTGGCTGGTTAAAGGTCATACATGGAGGTCTGGTAACCTCCCTGACCCCAACCTTGGCCATCTCCTTCCTCCTCCTCGCAAGTTCTCTTATGGGGACCACTCAGTCACAGATTCCCTCCTTAAACTTTAATCTGCCTTTTAACTCACTCAAACCTCTACAGCTCTATCCTGACCTCATCTTTTTTCTTTCTTTCTTTTTTTTTTTTAAGAGATAGAGTCTCACTTTGTGGTCCTCAGTAGAGTACAGTGGCATCACAGCTCACAACAACCTCCAGCTCAAGAGGCTTAGGTGATTCTCTTGCCTCAGCCCTCCGAGTAGCTGGGACTATAGGCACCCAACACAATGCCCAGCTGTTTTTTTTGTTGCTGTTGCAGTTTGGCTAGGGCCAGGTTCGAACCTGCTACCCTTGGTATATGGGGCCAGCGCCCTACTCACTGAGCCACAGGTGCCACCCAATACCTCATCTTTTTCTGTAATACTGCTTGGCCTATGTATAAACTAGACAATAGCTCACAATGGCCTGGCAATGGCACTTTTGATCTCTCAATCCTCACTGATCTCAATAATTACTGAGGGAAATTAAGCAAATGGTCGGAGATTCCCTACATCCAGGACTTTCTCCTCCTCATCCAGGTCCACCACACCTGGTAGAGATAGAAAAAATGGATAAAAGAAACGTGGTGGACCCAATTTCCCCACCCCATAATAGGTCTGGCCACACCTTTGGGCCTTCCATTTCCAGACCACCACAACCTCTATACTGCCTCTGAGAGATTGTGGGATGGCAATCATGGGTTCATGTCCTTTTTTCTCTCTCAGAACTGTCCTACATAATTCAGAGACTAGGTTCATTCTCTACAGATCCCACAAAATAGTCTCAAGAATTTAGATATCTAACCCCATCATATGATCTAACCTGGAATGATTTATATGTCGTCTTCACCTCCACCCTAACTTTGGAGGAAAGAAAGCAGGTCTGGACCCAGGCCCAGATTCACACTGAAGACCCACGTAGGATAGACCAGACCCTGCCAGAGAGTGCTGGAGCCATTTCTCAGGAGGACCCCAATTGGAATTATCAAACTGATGCACCTGGGGTCTGCCTCCATAACCACATGATCTAGTGTCCCTTAGAGAGACTAAGAAAAACTCTCCACTGCTATACCATCCTATCCTTGGAGAGCAATGAGGACAAGACTTCTCATTAACATGTATTTTATCACTGAGTCCACACCCGATATCCAGAAAGAACTCCAAAAATCACCTCAGGACCCTCAGACACCCCCCCCCCCCCAGCAAGATCTCATTGACGTGGCGTTCAAGGTCTTTAATAACCAAGAAGAGGCCGCTAAACAACAGCACCTCTCAGAAGTCCAGTTCTTGGCTTCTGCGATTAGACAAAACACAGCTACTTCTCAAAACTTCTTGGGACACTCTGAAAAAATGAAATCTTCCCAGGACCCTGTTTTAAGTGTAGCAAATCAAGCCATTGAGTAAAGCAGTACCCAAATCCAAACCCTCCCACTAAACTGTGTCCAGTCTGCAGAGGTCCTCACTATAAATCGGACTGCCTAGGTTTTTCTGAAGACTTTTATAACCACTCGCAGGATGTAGTGAAATTTCCTGACCTTTTAAGCCTAGCTGTGGAAGATTGACGAGCCCCAGAAAATCAGAATGCCCCCTAGACAATCATGAAATTTGAACTCCAGGTGCTTTTGCTAGTGGAAGGTAAGCCAATCTCTTTTCTCATAGAAATGGGGACAAGTTTTTCCATCCTGCTATCTTAAAGTCCTCTAAGGTCAGATGTGGAGGCTCATGCTTATAATCCTAGTGAAAGAACCAGACCAGCGCCATCTTAAGAGTTAAGTTTCGCTCTCTCCCCCATCTCTCCCCAACCCTCCCCCCCATTTCACTCAGTAAGTTTCACCTTTCAGGCAAGCCCAGGCAATTCCCCAAAATCATGAGACAACTGCCCACCAATCAGGGACACCCCCCCCCACCTAACCAATCCAGAAGCGCCCCCTTTGTTTCAAGCTGTGCACGCCCACCTGCTGCACGGGACCATAAAAACCCCCTGCTCCGGAGCTCGGGGCTCCTGGCTCAGATCTGTTGTAATGGAGACCCCGGGGACCCAAGCTCAAGCTTGCTCTTTTGCTTTTGCATCGGACTCGGCTCCTTGGTGGTCTTTGTGGTCTTTCGAGATATGGGCACAACACTAGCACTCTGGGAGGCCAAGGAGGGTGGATATCTTGAACTCACAAGTTCGAGACCAGCCTTAGTAAAAATGAAACCCTGTCTCTACTAAAAATAGAAAAACTGAGGCAAGAAGATCACTTGAGCCCAAAAGTTGGAGGTTGCTGTGAGCTATGATGCCATAGCATTCTACTCAGGGTAACAGCTTTGAGACTCTGTCTCAAAAAATAATAAATAAATAAATAAATATTCTCTAAAACAAACAGAAATCTTGGTGGTGGGAATTGACAGTAATTTACCACGCCCTCAAGCTACTTCACCCTTGTGGTACTTGAATCATGCTCCTCCTTGGTTATTGTCTATGATAGGGCCCCTAATTATGATCTTTCGCATTCTCAGTTTCAGACCAGTAACCTCCACCTCATCTCCCAATTTATTGATCAGGCAGTCATCCAAAAAACACTTGCACATATCCTCACCCTACGTAGATATCAACCAGTTCAGACTGAAGACCTAAGAATGTTCCTGTAAACATCACTTTCTTCCCCCTCCCATTTTCCTTACAGCCCACCCTGTCCCTCATCCCACAAAAAGCAATCAAAGAGACACCATGCCTATCACCCCGCCTCCTTATAATAGACTAAAAAGACCAGGATGATAGAGTCACGTAGAACCAACCCGCCCAAATAGAACCTAGCCACCCAGGAATAAATGAGTACATGAATGTCCCACCCAGGAAAGAGTAAATGTGCCAATCCCTACCCCTCCAAAGCTTTCAATTCCCATCCACCTTAATCCATATACTGATTTCCTTCTCAAACTCAGCTCGACTATACCCAGGTGGAAATAAAGGCCGAATTGCCCATACAGAACCTGGACTCTGTTTCCTTTTGTTCACGTTTTGGAATAATTTTTTATTTTCGGTCTTTGGCCTCTCAGATCCCTTGGGCTGCAGTTGAGAAGGGCCTCCCTGGACCTCCACACCATACCTGGAGGTGGTTGGGGGGGCACAGTGTTGAAGGAGCTAAGAAAATATGCCCCAGAATATGACTCCTTGGTATAAAGAATATTTCAAATTAAAGGACATTCATGATAAGGAAGCATTGAAGGAGACCTTTCCGCTATCTACATAAAACCTGAATAAACTGATTGAGAATCAAAAGGGGCTGCTGACTTCCTTAATACATGCTAATAGACCTGGCCCCAAGGTCATCTGAAGCACAATACCTGTCTCTCAGATTAATCAACAAATCAATCTGTTTCTATCCATCTACCTATACCCCCAACCCCAGCAACTGCCGGGAGCCAAAACCTAAAAAAAAAGGCTTATCAGGAATATTCACAGCCAGATTATCAGGATTATCACAGCTGGAAAGTATTTATGGGCGGGTAGGGCATTGTTACCCTTGGCTCTAGGAACTTGGTTCCAGACACTAAAAACATCACACCTGTTGTCAGAAACCCCCCACCCTAACTCACCCGTGAGCATTTAAATATCTGTTAAAAAATAAAGTTTTTAGAGCTTGATCAGAATCCTGCCTTGCTCGTGCTTCTTCGTGTCTCTTGTCTCTTTCACTCTCTTGCCCCCTACCCTAGGTCCCTGCTGAACTAGCCCCGCAGGCCGGGGCAAGCAACCACTTGCTGCACCTATACTTTCCATATTCTCCCTTCTCCCTTACAAAAGGCATCTGTAAAGTTCTCTGACCATCACTGAGACTTTGGGTAATCATTCTGTGGTTCCCTCATATGCATGGTATTTGGAAATAAACTTTCTCTTATTAATCTGCCATAATTGTGAGTTGATCTTTTCATGAAGGGGAATGGGCAGGTTTCACCCTGATCCCTACAGTGTCCTGGGGCAGTGTGCAAGAGCCTAGCCCAGTAGCAAGTGTTGTAATGCCATAGGACACAGAGGGAGAGTACTTTTAGGGAAAACCTTGCCCTTTTGCTATGCTCAGGGGGCCTGGTCCCCACCCACCCCTGGCCTCCAATTCAGCTCCTCCCTTCTCACTGCAGGAAGTCTTGGTTGGGGGTTCAGGGCCCAAAGCGTGAAGTCAAGCAGATGTGGTACAGACAGTGTCAACATATGTTCCCCCAGCACCTGGCATCTCACCATCATCTTTCAAGATGCCCTGGATTAAGGACATACCTGGGAATCTTCACTTCTGCTCCTCCAGGTAGGGGCCTGATGGAGCTAAGGAAATTTCACCCCAAAATATGACTCCTTGGTATAAAGAATATTTTGAATTAAAGAACAGTCATAATCAGGAAGTACTGGAAGAGGACTTTCCTGTGTGTAACCTGACTGGAAGAGGACTTTTCTGTGTGTAACCTGACTGGAAATCAAAAGGGGCTGTTGACTTCCTTTTTAACATGCTAACAGACCTGGCCCCAAATCACTCAGGTTAATTTATAAATCAATCTGTTTTCCCCCATCTATTCATTCCCCTCCCCTGCTAGCAACTACTTGCTACACCTGTATTTTCCACATTCTCCCCCTTCTCTTCTAAAAGGCATCTATAAAAGTCTCTGACCATCAATGAGACATTGTGTAATCATTCTTGTGGTTCTCCCCCATTGCTCGTGGTATTTGGAAATAGACCTTTCTCTTATTAATCTGCCATAATTGTGAGTTATCTTTCAGTGAACCAGCCAAAAGAAAAGGGTGCATTTCACTATGATCCCTATAGGCCCTGGCTCTGCCTGCTCCTGCCTCCCTACCTGGGCCCAGGTCCAGGACCCTCACAAAGTGGGCTCCTGAGGGTCCCCACTGCCTCTGCTCTTGGAGGGAGCCCCTTGAAGGTGACACTGGGGAACTCATCACTCTGAAAACCTCACCATATTCCTGGAGGTGTTCAGGACACACAGCAGGGCACTGTACTCAGGCTCAGCCTCTAGGGATCTCCTGCAGAGTCACAGGTCACAGGGACATGAATGAACCACCTGGTGGTGTCTGTCTCCCTTTCTGCCATTTCCTTTCCTCCAGGATGCCCAGACAATAAAGTTTGTCAGGGGAAGTTTCAGCTTTCAGAGAGTTAATCCCAAGGAAATTGATGAGAGCAGAGCAAGAGCCAGCACCTGGGAGTGGCCTGGGCAGGTGAGAAATAGCTGCTCCAGCTCAGGGGGACCGAGCCCAGGACTGACGGGTTATTCTGAGACATGAACAAAAGGAAACAGTCCAGGGTCTGTATGATCAACATGGCCTTTATTTACTCAGGTGGGTGCAAGTAGGCTGAGTTCAAAAAGGAAGTCAGCACATGGGTTAAGATCGGGTAGGAATATAAGGGGGGGAGGACTTGGGGGTCGTGCACTCATTCCTTTCTGGGCGGGACTTGTGCACTCATTTCTGTGTCCCTGATCTTGGTTCTATTTGGGGCGGGTCTCTGCGCTCTGCATCTCTGGGTCTTTTTAGTCTATTATAAGGAGGTGGAGTGATGGGTGTGGTGTCTCTTTGACTGCTTCTTATGGGTTTAGGGTTGGCGTGGGCTGCCTATAAAGGGAAAAAAGGGAGGGGGAAGGGAGTTTTGTTTACCAGAACACTCTTGAGTCTTCAGTCTGAACTTGATATCTGGTAGGGAAAGGATGTGAGCAGTTGTTTTCAGGTGACTGCTTGGTCAATAAATTGGGAGATGAGATGTGCTGGGAGCCAAAACCTAAGACAAAGCTTATCAGGAATATTCACAGCCGGAAAGTATTTATGGGCGGGTAGGGCATTGTTACCCTTGGCTCCAGGAACTTGGTTCCAGAAACTAAAAACGTCACACCTGTTATCAGAGACCCCCCCACCCTAACTCACCCGCGGGCATATTCCCTCCCTGCTTGTGTTTAAATAGCTGTTAAAAAATAAAGTTTTCAGAGCTTGATCAGAATCCTGTCTTGCTCTCGTTCCTTGTGTCTCTTGCCTTTTTCACTCCCTCACCCCCTACCCTAGGTCCCTGTTGAATTAGCCCCGCAGGTCTGAAACTGAGAATGAGAAAGATCATAATTAGTGGCCCTAAAATAGGAAATAACAAGGAGGCCAGGAATCAAATAAAGACCAGGGATTAGATGATGCAAGATTTGTTTGTTTCAGTTTGATTCGTTCTCAGAGTTCTTTTACTTTGTCTGTGATTATTCCTGAGTGGTTGACAAAGAAACAACATTCTCCTCCCAGAAAAATGCACGCGTCTCCTTTTTCTGCTGTAAGTAAATCCAAAGATCGGTGATTTTGGAGCACTATCGCTGCTAAAGAATTAATTTGGGATTGTAGGGTGACTAAAGAGTTGGCTACCTTTTCCACATCTTCATTGAGTTCTAGGGAGAGTTGGTGGTAAACGTGAGTTCATGTACTAATGCCTGCAATGCCTAAGCCAAGTCCAGCCACTATGCCTGTTCCAGGGAGTACAGGGAGGAAGGTGGCTCTTTTTTGTCTGGAAGTAGGGAGATGCATCAGGGCCTGAGTTAGGGAGGAGTCATTTACAAAAGAGACTTGGGGGTGGTGAGGAAAACTCAGGTACAAAGACTGGAGTGGTTAGCATGCAGGCACCAATAGATGGAGAGGCTGCCGAGGAAAAATATTCCCGGAGGGGAACAGGTGGAGTTGGACAAAGGAAAAGTTGAGTTGAGGGAACAGAGGTTGAGTTTTATAGAGCCTTCAGAGTCTCCTGTACTGGGGAGATTGAAGCAGGTTAAATTGGGATGATCAAGCGGTAGAAAGCCCATAGTTATGGGACCAAAAAGAGCTGTGTTATTTTCTGCTGGAATGGAAGAGTTATATGTGCAAGGTATGGGTATGGGATTGAAAAGATGTTGGTATAAAGAAAGGCACATCCATCATCCTGAGTGAGAGAGTAGAGGGGAAGAGCTCAGGGCAGCTGAGAAGGAGGTGTTTAAAAGCCAGGGAATAAGGGAATGTTGTTATAGGTCTTGCAGGACAGTGAGATCTAATCCTTTATAGGGTGGAGGGGTTATACTGGAAGAGAGGAGGGATTTTTTTTTGTTTTGTTTTGTTTTTTATTGTTGTAGTTTGGTCAGGGCCAGGTTTGAACCTGCCACCCTTGGCATGTGGGACTGGCACCCTACTCACTGAGCCACAGGCACCGCCCAGTTTTTGGTGTGTTTTTTTTTTAATGAGTTGTCCTGTTTCTTGCTGATGTGCTATGTCCTGGATTCCTCCTCTATCTGATAATCCTACATGTGAATGGATGTATGGAGGTATGTCCAGCAGACAGTAGTCCTGACTTCACCTCTGGGGCATCAGTGCCCATTATTTTGCCAAATGGTGTTGTGAAAGGTTCCGGACCCAAAGATGAAAGATTATTCCAAGGTAAAAGGAAAACAGAATCCCCATTCTGTAGGAGTAATGTAGTCTATTTCCACCTGGGTGCAGGAGGGGTGAAAGCAGGAAGGGAATTCCACACGTGGGTTATGGCAGATGGCAATTTAAAGGGTCTGGGAGGGCAGCAATTGGCGGCATTCCTATTTCCTGGGAGGGACATGAGTCTGACCCTTCCTGGGTTGGTCAGTCCCACCTGGGTGAGGCAGGTCTATTTGGGTGGGTACACCCGATTCTATCTTTTTAGTTTATTATAAGAGGCAGGTGGTGGGTGTGGTGTCTCTTTGACTGCTTCCTATGGGGGAGGAGGAGCTGTGTGGGCTGCCTGTAAAGAGGATGGGAGAGGGAGGGTAATAGGGGAAGGGAGAGTCTATAGGAACTTTCTGGCTTTTTTAATCTGAGGTGGTTGCTTTTCAGGTGACAGGTTAATAAATTGAAAGATGAGGCAGAGGGTTACTGGTCCAAAACTGAGAATGAGAAAAATCATAACGTAATTAGTGGCTCTATCACATACAATAACCAGGAGTTGTCAGGGCCGCCAGTAATCCTGAGAGGATATCTCCACCTAGTAGGGGAATGTTGCAATACCCATTACCAAGATCTTGCCCATTTTTAGAGAACTTTTATAAGGTGGCAGCATGGAAGAAGTTGCTTCCATCTTTATCAGAAAAGGAATTGGCTTACTTTTCATTAGTAAAACTACCCAGAGCTTAATTTTCCAGGATGGTATCCGGATTGCATCCTGACTTAACAGGGTCATCAGTCTTTTGCAGCCACGCTCAGGTCAGGTGTTAGGTCTTGGGAGTGACTGCAAAGCTAGATCTTTAATGGACAGTGCCTGTGGTGCAAAGGAGTAAGGCGCCCATATGCCAGAGGTGGCGGGTTCAAGCCCAGCCCCGGCCAAAAACCGCAAAAAAACAAAACAAAACACAACAACTAGATCTTTAGAAAAACACCTAGGCAGTTGGACTTCCAATGAAGACCTTTGTAGGCTGAATGCTTTGCCAATTATCCTGGTCTGCTGCACTTAAAGAACAATCCTGAGGAAGATTTTTTTTTTTTTTTTTCCAGAATGTCCTGCAGAGTTTCAAGAAGCAGCTGGGTTTTACCTAATGGTGGAAACTGGTAACTGGAGCTCTAAGAGGTGATACCACACCTTGAAGGCCAGATCAATGAGATCTCACTAGGGGGGGTCTAGAAAGCTAAGTATGAGGGCCCTGGGGGAATTCTGCCATTTTTTTCTACTACATGTGGGGGGAGGCTGGGGGGGTCGGTGGAGAGGGGGGTATAGGGTATTGTTTAAGGGAAGGATATGGATGTTGGGGTTGGAGGGTAATGAGAATACGTGAATGATGGGAGGTTATAGATGGAAGAGAGGTATCCCACACAGAGGAATTTTCCAGGTGTTCTGATTGAGAAAAATGGAGGGATTGTGTTGTGCCCAGGATTTCCACAAAGACCACACTGCCAAACAAGCCAAATTTACAGCAGAGTCCTTTTACTAAAAAGCCAGCTGGTGACTGCCTCATTGTCCCAATATGGGGTTTCTGAAAGCCGCCCCGAGTGCTTTAAGGGGTCAGGTTTTTAAGGCTTGGTCTGCATCCTGGTTGGCACGCAGCCTGTCCAGGTGTATTCGGGTAGGGTAGCAAGCAAGCATTGTACAGAAGCAGAATTTTGTGGTTAGTCAGCCATTTGTCATATATCTTTTAGTACTTTCCCTACCTGGTATTGTTTAAAAGTCAGTCTGGGAACAATTGGTACCTCCCAGTCCATTTCTCAGGGGAGTTAGTCAAGTAAGAAGTTAGTGAGTACTTTCCCATCTATCTTGGGAGTAAACCAGACTTACTCCATTTTGTTGAGGGCTTGCAGCCCAGGAATTTGTCAGGACTTAACTGGTATTTTTCCATTATAGTCTAGGCCTAACAATTGTAGGAGGGGGGGTTGGAGAGGAGGAGGAGAGGCTGGGGAAGGGCAGTAGGGGGGAGGATAGGAATGAATAAGCAGTGGAAATTCTGATGGGTCAGGGGAAGCCGGTGTTACATGCTCCAGGAGAATCTGAGAGACTTGCAAGATGAATACAAGGAAGGAATGTTTCAGAGGAGGAGAAATGCTCGGATGTAAGGAATCTCCAACCATTTGCCCAATTTTTGACAGTAATTATTGAGATCAGTGAGAAGCGAGAGATCAAAGGTACCGTGTTTAGGCCAATGCAAGCCACTGTCAAATTTGAACAGAGGCCAAGCAGTATTTTTTTTTGAGACAGAGCCTCCAGCTGTCACCCTGGGTAGAGTGCCGTGGCATCACAGCTCACAGCAACCTCCAACTCCCCACCTCTGCCTCTCAAATAGCGGGGACCACAGGTGCCTGCCACAACGCATGGCTGTTTTTTGATTGCAGCCGTCATTGTTGTTGGGCGGGCCTGGGCCAGATTTGAACCCACCGGTTCAGGTGTAAGTGACTGGCGCCTCAGCCATGAGCCACAGGTGCTGAGCCGAGGCCAAGCAGTATTACAGAAAAAAAATGAGATGTTTTGGCTTGAGGTCAGGATAGAGCTTGAGAGGCTTGAGGTGAGTTAGAGACAGCTTAGACGCAAAGAAGGGGGAATCTGTGACTCAGTAGTGCCCATATTATCAACTGGAGGCAGAAAATAAATGAGATGAAAGCTAAGATATAGAGAACTTCCGAGGGGGGAACAAAGGAACGAAACAGCTGAGACTGCAGCTGGAGAGAGTCCACCCTCTGTGTGTGTGTGTCAGCTGAAAATTGATCCAGACCTTTGGGAGGGCACTGGATGGGTGAGCCTGGCTCATGGAACTACCAAAAATGGTCCAGACCACAGTAGGGCTATGGACTGACAAGCCTGGCTTATCGAGGCTGGCATCAGGAGATTACCTGTACTCATCCCCTAAAGAGGGCCTGGCCTCTGCACATGACCTTAACCAGCCAGAGGGGTCTAGGCCCACACAGTAGGGCACCAGATGGTTGAGAATAGGGTCAGAGAGGACCTGGCCTCTACGTGGGGCAGCCAACCAGGAGGGTAAAAGGCACTGAGAAACTATATATGAATGCTTGAAAGCACAGAAACAGAGGGTGGGGAGAGAAGGAGTTAAGAGTAGGAACCGGAAGAGGAAAGAAGTTCAGAAAAAGTTTTTTAGACAAGGGCTCATCTCACTATTAAAGGATGAATTTGGGTGGCACCTGTGGCTCAGAGTAAGGCGCCTGACCCATATGCCAGAAGTGGCGGGTTCAAACCCAGCCTGGACCAAAAACTGCAAAAAAAAAAAAAAAAAAAAAAAAAAAGGGTGAATCTTAGGCAGGGCTAGAGAGTGTCCCGTTTCTCTTTGTCTCACAGGAATAAGGGTCTGTTCGGTTAGGTCTGATGGGGTATATTTTCAGCCCTTCAAAGGGGCTTCTCCCCATCCAAGTCACAGTACCATATGGAAAGTTCTGGATCCAAGGATGAAAGATTATTCCAGCTTGGCACCTGTAGCTCAACGGCTAGGGCACCAGCCACATACACTCAACGGCTAAGGCTGGTGAGTTCAAACACAGCCTGTGCCTACCAACAATGACAACTATAAAAAGAAAAGAAAAAAAAAGAAAAGTAGCTGGGCATTGTGGTGGGTGCCTGTAATCCCAGCTACTTGGGAGGCTGGGGCAAGAGAATCACTTAAGCCCAAGAGTTTGAGGTTGCTGTGAGCTGTGATGCCATAGCACTCTACTGAGGATGACATAGTAAGACTTTGTCTTGGGGGGGGGGGGGGGGAAAGAAAGAAAGATTATTCTAAGGTGTGAAATGAAAGGAAAACGGAATCCCCGTTATGTGGTCTTTATTTCACCTGGATGTGTGTGGGGTGAAATCAGGAAAGGAATTCCACACATGGATTATGGAGGATGGGGGTTTAAAGGGTCACGGAAGGCAGCAATTGGCAGCATTCCTATTTCCTGGGATGGACACGAGTCTGACCCTTCCTGGGTGGGTCAGTCCCACCTGGGCAAGTCTGTTTGGGTGGATACACCAAATTCTATCAGGGGGTCCAACAGGTGAATGGTCATGGCGGTGATGTAGAGAATGCTGTGAGGGCCTGTCCAGTGAGAGAATAGTGTCCTGTGGGACAAGGGAGAGTTGAGGAAAACTTGTCCTGCCAATTGGTCTCTGACTTTTTCTGTTGAAGGTTGGGGTAAGGGCTGGTTTATTGTTCTTCTAAGTTCATCTCTGCTTTCTTGGAGGATGGGAAAATAGTTTCCTATCATGGAATCTGGAGGGGGTCCAGGGCCTAGAATAATAGTTCTGCCGAACATTACTTCAAAAGAAAGTTATTAGATCTGCTGTAAAAGAGGGGTTTGCGAGGGTAGAGTGAATGCAGAGTCAAGCGATGGGGAGGCGTTTGATCCAGCCTTATTTGTGTTGGAATACTAATTTGGTGAGATGCTATTTAAGGATGTTCATTTGTTCTGTTTTCCCTGGTGACTGGGGCCTGCAAGGCACATGTAAGCACCACTGGAGTCCTAGGGCTTGTGAGGTTTAGAAGATGATCTGGCTAATGAAAGATGGGCTGTTGTCACTCTGAATGGAATTTGGGGGATCTGGAAATAATGTGGTGGAGGAGGGTGGAGAAAACTTCACAGGTTGCCTTACCTGTTGTGCGGAAGGCTTCAACCCACCCGGAGGAAGTAGCGACTCAAACTAGAAGAAGTTTATATTTTTGTACAGGAGGCATGTGGGTGAAGTCAATCTGCCAGTCTTGTCTGGGGGGTTGGCCCTGGGCCTGATGTGTGGGAAAAGAGGGTGTTTTATGGCCTCCTGGGGTGAGATGCTGGTGCAGATTGTGCAAGACTGGTTTATCTGTTTTAAAAGGGAAGATAGTCATGGGTGAGAAGGGGGGAGGGGGGGGGGGAGAAGGGCATAGAGAGGCCTGAAACCAATGTGAAGCCTATTGTGGAAGGAAGAGAGGATATTTTGTGATTGGAAGGAAGGAAGAATAAATTTTCCCTGGTGAAGGAACCATCGTCTCACGTGGGAAGGTGCTAGTAATTGTCCTGTTCTTTGGATGTATATACCAGAGAGAATTTATTGAATGAAACGTACTGGCCTTGGCTCGGCACCTGTAGCACAGTGGTTATGGTGCCAGCCACATACACCGAGTTGGCAGGTTCAAACTCAGCCCGGGCCAGCTAAAACAACAATGACAACTGTAATAAAAAATAGCTGGGCATTGTGGCAGGAGCCTGTAGTCCCCGCTACTTGGGAGGCTCAGGCAAGACAATCACTTAAGCCCAAGAGTTTGAGGTTGCTGTGAGCTGTGATGCTAAGGCACTCTACCAAGGATGACATAATGAGATTCTGTCTCAAAAAAAAAGAAAAGTACTGGCCTTCTGGGATGGGGGTGGGGGTGTGAGGGCATTGAGCTACCGGTTTACTTCTACCTTGGCTTTTTGTTGCCTTTGGAAATTGGATCTGTTTTATTCTGGTGGCCTTTACAGTGCATGATGGCCACTTCTTTCAGGAGAGTGGCTGCATTTAGGAGGTTTTTAATGAGGGTGGCGTTGACAACAGATGATCGTTGGGTGGTAATGAATTATTTCTTGCCATTGGCTGCATAGTGATGGATTATGGGGAAAGTATACTTGAATCTGTGTGTTCGAACCCAGCCCGGGCCAGCTAAACAACAATGACAACTGCAACAAAAAACAAAAAAAACTGCAACATTATGGTGTTGTGGCACCATAATGGTCTCCAAGAAAGTCCAGTGAAGGGACATTTTACTGCCCGAGCCCAACAGCAGTAGGTCCCTAACCAGCCCAGGGAGGACTTGCTACTGTGCCTCAATGAGGTATCTGGCTGTGGGCCAGGCCCTGGGTCCTAGAGGAAGTAGTGGATGGAGGAAAGGGAACACGGGGGACTCAGGACCCCAGGTTACAGAGCAGAAAGGGATTGTTTGGGTCCACTGATCTGTGGTACACATCAAAGATTGCCGTTGGGGGACCCGCCCATAGTTCCAGAAAGCCGGGGAACTATGAGGCCTAAGAGTCCTCCGACAGCCCGTTGGCCCAGAGACCGGGCTGGGGCAAGTATTGGGCCAGAGTTCCCCAGGCTTCCGCTCCCCAGGGGGCGCCCACTCGGCCCTGGAGCAGGAAGAAGTAGAGGGGGCGCCAAGCTTCGGCAAAGGAGGCCATGGGCGCGTGTGCTGGGACGCTGCTGCTGGCACTGTTGCTGGTGCAGGGGGCCCTCGGGAAGCGGGGTGAGCTCAGGGACGCTGCTGCGGACAGGGTGAATGGGGGAGGGGAGCGGGGATGTAACGGGGAGCTCACTTTCTTGCCTCCACCCAGAGTCACAGGAAGCGGCCCTACTGTGAAGTAAGGGGGCAGGAGCGAGTCTCCCTGCGCAGGGCACCCAGGTCAGGGTGCAGCAGGCGCCTTACCTATTCTACTCCCTGTCCCAGATCCAGAACTCTAAATTTAGTGTTTTGAAAGTAACTGATGGAGGTGGTGCCCGTAGCTAAGTGGGTAGGGCACCGGCCTCATACACCAAGGCCGGTGGGTTCGAACCTGGCCCAGGCCAGCTAAAACAGCAATGACAACTGCAATAACAACAACAAAAATATCCCGGTGTGGTGGCGGGCGCAGCACCTGTAGTCCCAGCCACTTGGGAGGCTAAGGCAAGAGAATCGCTTAAACCCTAGAGTTTGAGGTTGCTGTGAGCTGTGACACCACGACCCGAGGCGACATAGCGAGACTCTGTTTCAAAAAAAAAAAAAGTAACTGATGGGCCCGGGTGGACCGGAGGGCCCTATGGACCACGTGGGTAGATTCCCAATGACTTTCCAGCACATAACAAGATCCCAGGACGTATCTGGGGGCCTTGGGTGGGCTCGCGGATCCCGGGGAGCCCCTGCACGCACCCCGAGGGTGGGGGAGGCCTGCGTCATGGCTGAGCCCCAGGTTGGTCTGACCATCCCAGGGTCCTGTGGCCAACGGACCAGCCTGTCGCGTGTGGTGGGCGGACATGATTCGGAGCTTGGGCGCTGGCCATGGCAAGGGAGCCTGCGTTATTGGGGCTCCCACATTTGTGGAGTCAGCCTGCTCAACCACCGGTGGGTGCTCACAGCTGCGCACTGCTTTGCTAGGTGAGTCTGGGATCAGGTTGGGATAGCTAGGGGGTACTGGGGATCTTGGCCCCAAGTCTGCCCCAGCACCTGGGTGCACAAGGTGCGGGTCACTGTCTCCTGAGGCCCAGGCTGGGCTGCTGCCAGTGATATCCACATGGGTTTTCTTTGGTGACCATGTAGGAAATCCTGTTCAAGTTCTTCCAGGAAGTTCTTTGAGTATATTTCTATGCTAGCTCTATGATCAATTGGGGGGGGGGGGTGTTCTTTTTTTTTTTTATTTATTTAGCCCAAAGGATATCACCATCTGCCCACGCTCATTCCTCCTCTGGTGGGTGTGTACCACAGGTGTGCAGATGAGGGTCACTTGCTAGGCACTGAGCTGCCTGTGGCCCGGTCTCGCAAGGAAGGTGTGTTGCCTTCACCCTGCTGGGCACCCACGTGCATCTGCCCCAGTGCATCTGCTCCTTTTTCCTTGGGGCTGCATGGGGGTCCTGCTGGAGGACTTGGCTCAGTTCAAGTATCTGTAGAAGGCTCTCTGAGTTGGCAAGACCCCATCCTCCTGTTTCACCCTCCCTCTCCCCACAGTCCTCAGGTTCTGGGACTTTGGTCTTTGCCTCTTGGGCTGTCCCAGGTCTACAGGTGCTATTGTGCCCAGGTGAAAGACTTACTAATGGTATCCAGGATGAGCAAGTAGTAGCAACCCCACAGTCTCAGCTCCTGTGCTGGGCCCCTCAGGTGGCCAACCCTTTATCTAAGGGCCCCTGACTGTTCTGTCCTCCCTGCCAGGTCTACTAACCCCATTTCATGGTCGGTCCAGTTTGGCGAGCTGACTTCTAGGCCATCTTTCTGGAATCTGGAGGCCTACTACAATCGTTACCAGGTGCACAGTATTTATCTGAGCCCCAAGTACCTGGGGTCGCCACCCTATGACATCGCCATGGTGAGGTTACACTCAGACGTCAGCTACAATGCTCACATCAAGCCCATCTGTCTCCTGGCCTCCACATCTGAATTCCAGAACCGGACGAACTGCTGGGTGACCGGCTGGGGGAAAATCGAAGAGAATACATGTGAGGCTGGAGGCAGATGGGTCTGGGCGGGCCCTATCCCTATCCTCATGCACCTCTCCCCATGACTCGGGCACAGCAGCCCCTCACTGGCCTGGGGCACAACAGGAGTATCTCTTGCCGGCCTGCTCAGCCTCCCCTCCTCACCCGCTTTTCTGCTCTCACTGCCACCTGCAAGAGCAAGAACCAAACACTTCGTTCTCTCTCCCTCCAAGGCCATGGGGGCCAGAAGGAGGGTTTGGGAGGGAGGCCAGCTTGGCTCAGGCTGCAGGGGAGCTGGCATCCTGGTGATGGAAACCCCAGCCACTTCCCCATGGTGGTCATGCACCCCCCAGGTGTTAACTCCCCACTCTGGCTCCTTCCTGCCTGTGGCACCTCCCTTAAATCTGGCGCTCTCTCTGCAGTCTGAGCCCATTTCTCTGTCCTTAAAATTTCCACCCCTTTTCTTATTCCACCATGTTCCTGCTGCCTCAGCTCCACACTAGAAACCCCCTGCAGGACCTCCATAGGCCTGACCTGCTCATTCCTCAACATAGATGCCCTGAATGTGCTGAGCACAGCACCCAGAGAGGTGCCCTGGGGCCTCCAGCTCCCCAGGGTATGTTCCTTTGTCGGAATGTCCCTTCCCATGGCTCACTGGCCTGGCCCGTGGCTGCATCAACCTGTGACAGTAGTACACATGTGTGCTTGGCACGGTTCTAGACTTGGGGACCCAGGAGT